>WEIT01037671.1:77162-165082 GCA_013389985.1 Dryoscopus gambensis | reverse complement strand
CCACCCCCCGCTCTCCCGGCTTCGCCTCAGGGCTTTCCCGCCCTCCGCCGCCGCCTCAGCGCGGGGGGCTGAGCGAGCGGCCCCTCTGCTCGTGGTGACGGGGCTGCTGGCACGGGACCCGCCCCGGGGAGCCCCCTCGAGTCCCCAGCGGGACCCGCTCGGCTTTGGGAGCCACGCCATGGCACCTCCACGGACTCTAGTTTTTGGGTGGTTTGGTGGTCCCTGCCCCTCTCTTGTGGATCCAGGCAATTAAAGCACTGTCCCAGGGTTCGGTGCCTGCTCAGGCAGTGCCACTCTGGGGTTCAATCCAGGTATTCCTGGTTCTCTTGCGTAATTTGGGAGCGTCGGGATGAGGCAGGGGGCCATCGTGAGGATTTCTACATAAAACATTGAGGCAACAAGTGGTTGATGCGGGTTTATAAGCTTGAAGCTCTGTTCTGTTGTACAGAGCTTAGCTGTAGTGTTATTCCAAGACTCAGCAGTTACTCAGTTACTTTTTGTTGCAGTAAAAACAGTGATTTATACCTGCCGACTGAGAGCTGTGTGTATTGGAACTGGGGTGACTGGTTTGTAAAGCCAAAGTGTGCTTTCCTGAGGTGACCCTTCACTTCTGTTCTCTCTAGCACCTGATCATCTTGTTAAAAACAAGAGAGAAGCGGTGAGGTGGGACAACAGTTAGTTGACCTCAATTACTAACACTTGTTTACATTTTTACTCAGGACTAAATGGCGAGCATATGGACTGGTTGAAGCACTGGGTTTGATTGCTTGAGAGAAGGGACTCTGCTGAGGATACCCCACAGGAATCTGTCGGGTACCTCTGTCATCCCAGACTCTTCCCTGATATGGAACAAAGTGAAGGTGAACAGGAATCCCAGGCAGAGAGTCATGTGGAGAGCAAGAGCAGCGTGAAATCCTTGCCTGGGGGAACAGCCCATGTCAAACTAGAGATAAAAAAACATGCAGTTACAGATGACTACAAACTCTCCAAACGTGTGCTAGGGCTAGGAATCAATGGCAAAGTACGGGAGTGTTTCAACAAGGAGACAGGCCAGAAATGTGCTTTGAAGGTATGTGTGTTTTGTCTTTTTGTTCTTATTTATGGTTTGGAGGCCAGAGTTCGTTCCCAGAACCCTGTAAAAGCTACTTGTTCTGTTGCTTACCTTTCACAAAGAGTGATGCATGAAGAATCTGAATATGTAGGAACATTTGCTATTGCAACACTGGAGTCCCAGCCTGAGCCTTTTCCAGAATATTCTGTGTAGTTTTCAGAATAATGTTATCAGCTGTGAAATTGTCGTGTTCATATTTAAAAGACAAAAAAGCAGAGGAGAGAACCGTGTCTTGGTGTGTTCTGGGAGAAAACTTGCTACATTTTGAATGAACATATTATGCAATACTCATGAAGGAAACAATTTTGGATCTTGTGCAATGAATAGGCCTAAGCTGTGAAATATTTAAATGTTCATTGATCTTCAGTCTTTCCTCTGTTTGAAGACTTTTCTTAAGGAAAGTTTCTAATTGTTCATTTATTTTCCTACTTTATTTTTGCAATCCATTTACCAAAGCATATTTCCTGGGAAAGCACTGATTACACCAGTAGGGCAAGTGAGTTTAGTAGATATTTATGGTGATAAGTATCACTTAAATAAATGGAGCAATAACCATTCATTAGAGAACATAAAGCTTACTTGCCTTTTGTTCTGCAGCTTTTAAGCTTGAAAATTTCCCTGATGCTCTTAAACCACATCATTAGTGGGGGGAAAAAAGCAGCCGAAATGAGAACCAGGATGGTTCAGTAGGAGAAGACTAAAACCAGCTGAAGTAATTGTCATGAGAATTACTTAAGGATGTTACAGATTCCTTGCTGATGCTAATCTGATGGGTCCAGGAAGGCTCTCAGGTATCCTTCCTTTTTTTAAACACACTGCATGTGTGCTGGGAGCAGGGTGGATCTGCTAGGGGTCACCTGTAGGGCTGCCAAGGCCTGGAGATGGTCTCTGCCAAACAGAACTGCTGTCCCCGCCAGAGCCTTTGCATTTTGATAGAGAAGCCTGGAAATACCTGGCAGCTTTGGGCATTGGAAAAAAAAAATCTAATAGAGGAACTAGAAAAGCTTATAATACAATAATTTGCTGATTAATTCACGTTTTACCAACACTCTCATGTACTTTATCACACTCTTTTGTATTAGCTTCACGTAGCTGACTCAGAGAAGTTCACCATGGGGAAACTGGAGGTTTTGACAAACAGAGTACTGGGGGTTTTGCACCTGCCTAGGGGAGTGTCAAGTTTTTGCAACTCTGAGGTGATGCATAAATCAGGTCCTTCTGGAGTACTACCAACATTAATTTCTAAACTTAGCATACTGTGATGAAGGAAAATAGTTAATGCTGAAGCTGATCTGCTGTTTCTGAAGAGTTCAGTGGCTTTGTTGCTGGTTAGAGATCACTCATACTTCAAAGGCTTTGCAGTCATAAGGGCTGGAAGCATTTTAAAACAGAAGCTGCCATGCCAGAGGACAGTCCAGTAGCAACAAGTATGTTCCAGAGCAAATTTGTTAGCTCTGGAATGAAATAGAAAAAATATTGCAATGGATATTAGCATGTGGAAAATATTTTTTTATTTTAGCCCTCAGAGGTGGGGAGAGGGGAGGAGAGTGGAAATTGCTGTGCTCTGATAGAATGTCTTCTGCTTTATGGCTTGGAGGAACCTGTGGTGGAGTCTCTAATACCTGTTTCTGTTTAGCACTGATTGAGTTGGCTGATTCTTTTCAGAACTTTTAATATTTGTTAAGGACCAAAGTTCCACTTCCCCAGTCATTTCAGGTCAGCAGTGGCTGATATATCACTGAACTTATCCTGTACACTTGTTTGTCATCCTCTTTCCCATCCAGCTGTGGAATGTGTGCACTTTTCTTCTGAAAGGGATAGAAGTATGGCAGCAATATTAAGATGTTTATGAGTTCTCTGGGGAGTTTGAATGGCAGATAATAGTTTGCCACTTGCATGTGTGTATTTCTGATCGTTATGGGTTTAAGTGCTGAATAAAAAGTTAAACATGCAATTAAGTAAAACTGCCAGCAGCCCAGAGAGAATCTGCTGCTCTCTGCAAAGATGGGCTAGTGAGAAGATTACCCAACAAGGAGGGATAAAAACTCTGTTTGGTTAATTGGCAAGAATAGAAAGATCTTTTCCCGGCCCTGAAGATATTTGCAAGGATGAAAATATTCAGAGGAAGTTTTTCCTTTGTTCCTTGTGAAACCTGAACTGGGCCACACAAGTCCCAAACCTGCTCCAGATGACACTTCAGAGCAAATCATCCAGTCAAAGCAGTTACGTAAAAGGGACAAGAAGCTTGGGAAAAAATATTCAGAAACAGCTTCAGAGCAGAATTCTCTGTGTAGGGACAACAGGGCCTTGCCACTGCTCGTTCTGCTCAGGTGTGATGGCAGGGTTATCATTCACTTACAGGAATAGAAAGTGGAGGCTGATGAAGCTGTCACAGAACAAACCCAACTGGTATGACAGGTAAAGAGAAATGGAAAGACTGAACTGCGAGTTGAACATGAAAAAAAAGGAATGCTGGATGGATTTTCTTCTGGAGGTTGCTTGCACATATCCATTGAGATTTATGTATATTTGTGGACAAATACTTCAGGCATGAGAGTGCTTGCTGTAACCTGCTCCTGGGAAAGGAAGAACATCACTCCTGCTGCTGAAGATAAAGTGTAATAGGCTGTTCCCCTTCACATCAAACTTGCCCATTAAAGCAGCTCCTGACTGGGCAGATGGCACTGCTTTCTGCCTGCAGGTTTTCTTTTAAGTGGGAACAGAGCCAGCACAGCCAGGATCTGGATAGAAATTACTCAATGGAAGGAATTTTAACAGAGGTACTCAAGAGGAAAGGGCTTGAACAGGCAAAAATATTCATCCCCAGAGCCATATGTCAGTCGAGCACTCCATGCTGTAATTGCGAGGTCCCTGTTGTTGTTAGTCCACGTCCATAACTGGAACTGGTTAGAATTTCACTAATCATTTTAGAGTGGGAAAACACAAGATATCCTTTTGGAGATACTGCAGGGCTTTGGTTATTTTCCTAAAATACTGTGTGGCTTAGTTTACTCTGCTTGGCATTGTGATTTGCTGCCCAGTTTTACAATGTGCTGTCAGCTTTGTTTCTGTTAAATTGAAATGCCACATGCATTGCTGTCCTGCTCCAGAAAATCTCATCTGGCTTCTCACTTAGACACATAATGACATTTTGGCTGAACAGCACTGTTTCCAAATAGTGAGAACACAGGGATTCAGAAAAGTAGACGCATAAACAAAACTGCTGTGCAGGACTGTGGCCTTCTAGAAGGCAACTATGTTTTGGTCTCTGTCTCTCTTACAAATAGAAAACCTTCTCAGATCTCTTTCCATAGTTGATCCAGAAATAGCTGTCAAGTGAAGTCTAGTCACTCTTCTATTTTTATCTCCTCTCTGCCAGCCTGCCCCCTTCTGTTCATTTTACCTTTTGGGGCTTTAGGGCAAATTTAACCTCCACTTCCTTAACACTGACATCAGCCCGAGTGTTCTCTGCTGGTGTTTGCACTCCTCACTGTTTTTAGGGAGAGGAGGAGACGAAAATAGCTGGTTACCTGTGAGGATGAATGTGAACTCCTGGGACTTGCCTTCCATTAAAAAAAATCCCAACCTACAGCTCCTTATTCTTTCTTTCCTTCTCCCTCATTTCTTTTTTGGCACAAATTCCTGCTAAGTGATGTCAAAATAATACTTCACTGTATTTGATGAACTCCTTTATTTTTGTGGAAGATAGTAGGAAGGGCTCAGAGCTGGGATTAAGAAATAAGAAGAAGAGAGAGAGCAGAGAGGTAGAGAGCCTCCTGCAGGGTATTGGGGCTTCTCTGCATCTGCAGCTTCAGGATTTTGGTGGATGTTTCAGGGTGTAAAAACAGTGTTACATGTCATTGCCATAGTGTTCATCCTCAGTAAACAGATGGTGCTTCTTTCCAGAAGGAAAGGAAGGACAATTCAGGCATAGCCACAAAACAAAGACCCTTGGAACTTCAGGGAAGCCAAGTCCATTGGTTATGGGTGCATTGATACTTTTGGCATGAGTAACTCCTGAGCAGCAGCCGTAAGATGCTTCTCCCCTAAGCCCTGGGCACATCCCCTGTGTCCTGCAGGTGCCTCCAGCCACCCGACACTTCCAGGTGAAGGTGGAGCGGGTATGACTGCACCTGCTACTTGGTGGAATTGTTCAGGTTGGAAAAGACCTTACAGATCATCAAGTCCAACTGTTAAACCAGCACTGCAAGTGCACCAGTGAACCATGTCCCCAAGTGCCACATCCACACCTTATCCTCTAGAATAAATACTGGCTTAAGCCATCCCCTGCCTCATGGAAAATGAGTTGTGCTGCTGAGTGCCAGCAGAAAAGTGACTGTGACTTGCTGATTTGAAGACAAATAGGCATAGCCCAAATGTTAAATAAAGCAAAAAGCAAACACAAAATTTAACACTCTCCTTGCCTTTTAGGTTTAAAGAATGTTTAGTGAATGATAGAAGTGATAATTGTAGAGTAGGAGTCTCTGCTGTTATGCATAACAGTATTAGCATAACTTCCTTCTCAGAAGGAAAGAAAACAGGTAACGGAGAAAGAAATTTTGCAAAAAAAAGTCCTTCCCAAAATGATTCTTGGGACCCACACATAGGACTGTCTAGAGGATGTTGTTCTGCTTTCCATAGGTGAGTTGCTGTGGACAGACAGGCATTCTGCCTCAGTTTCATTTAGTCTTGAGCTATGTTTCTGCCTCTCACTCAATTTTAATGTTTCTGATTACATTAAATAATTCTGCATGACAAAAGCTAATAGTGGGACAGTCTGTTTTCAGTTAGTTTACCCTGAAGCCAGGTCATGATTGCTCACAAACAGGAGACTGTACAGTCCAAAGTATTTGTTTTAAGTTATCTAAATAGCTTGTGCTTGTATAATACCCTGCTTGCTGCATGAAGTAAGATGATGACCAAGGAAAATGATGCAGCAGTGGAGAAAACACTGCACACAGTGAAACTGAAGGTTATTTTAGGTTGATGATTGCCTGTAAAATAGGAAATGGTAACAATCTTCTTAGATGCTGCAAGATTGCATTTTTAGAAGAGAATTATGCCAGATTAGGAATGAAACATTTCAACATTTTTGGCATAAGGAAGAATAATGGCGAGCTAAGCTTAGAACTGTGATGAGAATTTTGGGGAACCAAGTGTAATGGTTGGTTAGGTTTTATCCAGGGTGAAGCAGCTCTTCTGGAATGATTATGTGTTTCTGGAGGAAATTAACACTTTCCAGTGAAGTATTCTGTAGCTCCCTCTTACCTACCATGTTTCCTGCAGCCTGTTTATGCTGGTTTATTTTATGCTACAGTAAATCCAGTGTCAGTAACACAGCTTAGTCTGAGTAACAAAGTCCAGGAGTTCTGTTGTAGATCAAAGCTGGATACAGCATAGAATGAATATGAGTTCAGAAGAGTTCTAGTTAAATGGCAGCCCTGTCTACAGAGGAGTATCTAAAATATGGATAGCATCAGACTGGTCCTTGAATTTTATCCTTCAGTGCCAATCTTGGTGACTATTACGTAAATATGCATAAAATACCTAAAATAACTTCCAGTCGATTAAAAAGTGGGTCGTTTCTACTGCTACAAGAATTGTTTTTAAACCAGTGAGTCATTCAAGACCAGAGTCTTTGAGCACTTTGTACTTATTTGGGCCAGACTGGCACCTTTCAAAGTGTCAGTTGGACTAGTTAATTTTAAAAAAACGAGGACTTATCAATTTACTTTGAAGATCTGACGTTCTTGACTGGTCTGCTTTTTATTTGAAATACAGCACATAGTTTAAAAAATAAAAAGATGGGCTTGGCCTGAAATAATAAAACCATATGTAATAAATTTTTACTTTTTTTCAGTGGCAGTTCATTGAGCCTAAAAAGCAGAAACAAAAAGCCAGATGCTGTAAACCATTAAGTCATCTTGAAAAAGCAAAACTGCACCGATGCTATTTTGCACCTTCTCTGTGTTCCCCCAGTCTCTCAGCAAGCTGGCACAAGTTATACCCTGACCTGAATGGCAACAAAGCTGGGGAAGATCAAGGTGTGTCGCCCTCTTTGCCAGGTTCAAAGAGCTGATAACGTTACAGATAAGTGTCTTACTGCAGCTGCGGGGAAGGTGCTGACAGCAGAGCACGTGTGTGCCTCGGTCAGACGCCACTGACCGCCTGACACCCTCCCCGGACTGGAAGGCTCTTTTCTGTGTCTCTCCCTCCTCCCTTCAGAGTATAAATCCTCCTTTGCCATTTAACCAAAGGAAAACCTCGCTGATTTGTGCTAGTGGGAGTCTTGTTACAGGTAACTGGATTTTGCAAATCAGCTTAAGTGCAAAGGAGCAATATGCCAGAATTTTAAACTTAATTTACAACACGAGTGTACTTCAGCTGCATTTACTTATGGTCATATCACGTAGAGAGATGCCCAGATTGGAAAAACGTGGTAACATTTGGGAAGAAACAGGTGCACACCTGAATGTCACAGCTCACACACATCCCTTTTTCCTTAGTGTGTTTTCCTCTGACTGTGGTAGCACCCTGTGTAAGAGTGGCCTGGCCTGAGAATAAATGGCTTCTTGTTGTCGTTTGTGCCAGTTCAGTTCCAGCTGAAAACAGAGATTATGTTCATGCTGTGATAAATTCACAGGAAGCATAGAGAAGGAAGGTGTCACCGTTATTGGGAGCAAGAGCTAATGTGAAATTGAGAAAGTTAAAGGATTAATATCTTGCCTGTGAAGACTGTTCTGTTTTAACCCCTTCGCTGTATACAGTGATCTATCTTTTTCTTTTAAAAAAGGTACAGTCACTGATTTATTTACACCACCATGGAGCATTTTGCATCCCTAAATGTTTCACAGTTGCTATTTGCTTGACCTTGAAAAAGTTCCCATTTCTCATATGACCTGCATATGTTTCCCTAGTTTGGAGGTTTTCCATGATAAATGTGTCTTTAGAACAGCACACTTTAGGATGGTGTGTCATATTCTATTAGCAACAATCCAGCTGTCTGCAGAGTTATCTTTTATGTCTTTGGGTCCTGCAGAGTTGTCTGAAGTCCACGTGGCTCCTGCACTCTCAGAAGACACAGCGACATCGATGGGAAGGGAAGTGGCAGGGCTGTGGCCAGCGCTGGAGGTGGAGAGTAGATGACCTGTTTAATTACTTGGAAAACCGTGAGAACATCTTTCCATCAGCAGCAGTGAAAGCTGGTGGTGTGGTCTGTCTGGATTAGGGTGTATAAACTGCAGGGATTGTGGTATTTTACACAGACTTCCTAAGTACTTAGGATGATTCAAAGCTCCGTAAATGAGATTAAGCTGTAACGCTGCAGCATTTTAATACCTCGGGAGTGAAGGGGGAGAAGATTCTTGCTCAGCATGTAAATCACAAGTGGCCTCTGAGTTCCTGAATCTTTGTGATACCTGGCATTTTGCACTGGAGCTTTCATGGCCTGTATTAAGAGCAAACCCAAATATTAAATTTGTGTAAAAATTAAGCTTTCCTCCAGAGAAGTTGGCTTGCTGAATTTATTTTAAAAAACCTCCAAAACCAAACAAACCACCCTGAGTGTGCCATCTTTATGAGTAATTTCAGATGATCTGGATAAGGAGCCAGTCTTATTAAAGTTGCACTGTGCACAGATCTTAAGTCTTGCCAGTTCAAACTTTGGCTCTCCTCCATGGGCTTTTTCCCAGGATTTTTTTTTCTTGAATACTCTCTTAGGGATGCTGGCATTCCAAGTAACAGGCCCTAAAGCAGCTCCTGGGATCCGAGTCAACAAGGGCTGAGGACAGATTTATTAAGCCTGTTGTAAGGGGAGAAATCAGAAAAAAAATGGATTGTTTGTGGGTTTTTCAGATGGCATTTCTGAGATACATAAACTGTTTGGGAATGGCAGGGCGTGGAGCAATTCATGATCCCCATGGCCAGGACTTTGTTGTGCTGAGGTTTTGGCTGGGTGAGTGTTTTGCCCAGGTGTGAGTCAGTCCGGGCCTTGCGAAAGCCCTGCAGTGCTGATTTGTCCCAGCCTTGGCTTCTGTTGCGCTGTGGGGTGGGGCTGGGTGTAGCTTTGTTTTCAAAGGAGAGCAGTTAGAAAATGGATGGGGAGCAGCTGCCTCACACACCTGTGTTCTGTGTTGGACGCCTGTGTACTCCTTAGTCCTAAATCTACCATAAATTTCAGGGATGAAGTGTCCTTAAAATCCATTTGCAGTGCCACGAGGCCTGGCGTTTGCCAGTGTTATCCGTGCCTGTTGTTCCAACACTGAGAAATACCCTCCTTTACTTGCTTAATTTTTAACCAAAATTGTATTTATTTTTCGTGTAAAACATTAATTTCTCTCAGGGCCTTATTCCATTTTCCCACATGTTGCTTTTAGTCAATGTGGCTTTGTCAGAAGCAGTCCGGTTTCCACAGCAACGAGTTGTTAGCACCAAAGATGTCAGAGCTCCAAGGTAGGGAGGGGAAGGGGCTGCATTTTCTGGCTCGGCTGCTGTGCCACGGTACCGGCCTTGCTGCAGCCACGCTACAGCACAACGTCCCCATTGTCTTCGTGAAGAGTGAAAGCCTTTCATTTTGTTCTACTCTTCCCTTTCCAATCAATTTACAGTCAAAATTTGACACTTGGGAGGTAGATGGGGCTTGATGGTTCCTTGATGCTTTGAAGCTTCCTGTTCTTTCAAGCCCTCTCTCTGTTCTAAGGGCGCTGCTGTGTCCTCTGCTTTTTAAAGAGTTTTTCTGTGGACAAAATGGGGCTTTTGCATACATACAAACCCTGTAGCAGTAAGTTTGTGATAAAGGGGAGCGGAGCACTATTCTTTCTAACCCATGTTCAATGTCTGCCTGTGAATGATAACACAAAAAATTGTCAGTCCTTTCACCTTGCCCAGTAACGTGAAAGCTGCTCCAATTAAACCTGCTCGGTTGGGTTTTCCGAGGCACCCATTTCCTTAGGGTGGGAACTAAGCCTCGCTGCTATTGACCTTGGAAAATTGCATTATTTAAAAGGATTTTCTAAAACACAGTTAACCTGTGAAATTCATTGCCCCAGGAGCTGAGAGGTTGTGACGCTGTGAAGATCTTGAAAGAAAACAGAGCTTCTCTGAGCATTTCAAATGTGAAGAAACCCCCTGTAGTTTCAATATACCGTACAAATTTGGCTGTGATCTTCTAGATCCTGTTGTTACAACTGATAAATACAAAACTGTCAGGATAAATAATGAAACTTTGAGCTTCAGAAGGCATGTTATTGCTTCTCTTGTGTTAAATGTACTGCTGCTGCAGGGGTAAAATATCCTCTTGTCTAAGGAGAGGGAAGTGGAGCTTTGGCCTCAGCTCTGCTGGTGGCTGTGCCTCTGGGTAATGTCCATCCCTTGCACAATAGTTTCATGTAAGGGTGTGTCTTCCTAGGCACCTTGTACTTGTCTAAACTTGGGTGTAAACATAAAGTGAAATAGGTTTTTTTGCAACAGCTATTCACATTTAGATCTTTTCTTTTTCCTCTTATGAAGGGCAGGGCAGGAAGGCACTTTATGAGACTTGGCCTGTGGAAATATGAACAGTGTAATGTCATTGAAACTTCTCAGGCACGTTCTGCTCCTCATTTTCACCTTTAATGTGAATCATGGTGAAACACAACTGCTAAAGACAGTTAAAACCAGAAGCTGAAACTTTAGAGACTTGGGTAGTTAATACTTTAAACTGGCTTAAATATATGATGAAATCATGCACCCCGATGCAGATATGGTTTTAATTCAATTTCTGGATGTCTGCTGTTGACTTTTGAAGGCTAAGCTTTGTATCTGGAAGTTGGAATAGAATTGCAAACTACTTTAATAGCTGGTTGTATTCTTACTCTTCATTTCACTCACTTTCTTAACAAGTCTCTGGCTCTGCATCAGAGTTCGTGGTGCATAAATTGTACTTAGAAAGGGCAAATTCTCTGCATAGCTGCCTTGTGTACTGGAATTAGGTAGTTTTCCAGATTTATCATGTTTAGTTGGGAGGGGTTTCAGTTGATTTTTTAAATTTTTTTTTAGATTTATTTTTTTTAAGTTTGAAAACCTACAAAGTAGCATCTCCCAAGTTTGCTGGCACCAGAGTGCAGGGAAGCAGACTGCCAAAATGAGAGTGCTTGCATGGGGAGAGGTCAATTAATTTAGAAACAGTCCCATTTCTGGTGGATTGGTATCAAGCAGAATTTTTCTCCAGTCCCTTAGCCCTGTAATAACATTTTCCTGGTGCTGAGATGCTGTTGTTAAAGGCCTCTTGAAGGCAGAGGGATTGTGAGAGTGACTTTCATTTCCAGCTGGATTTCAGAAAGCCTGCTTGCCAGGATGTCTCTGTTGTGGCAAGTGTGACTGCCTTGGCTTGGGCTGGGCCTCTGGGTCTGTTACTGTTGACAAATGGGACAAGACATTCAAGATCTGGAAAAACTGACCTCTTGCTGCACTCAGGAGGAGGAGAAAATAGCAGTACACATTATTGATAAAACATTTTATACAAGAGCAATTAGCTCTGAGCCTTCCTCACCTCTCTTCTGTCTGAATCAGTTGTGGAGGTGTGAGGGAGGGTGAATGCTCTGTTGTGTTTGTGCACAAAAGCCAAGTCTCCCAGGGAAAATAAGGAGAAAGTTGTCACAAGTGTTGGTTCAATAAAACATCCAACACAGCAACAGTAATTTATTGTTAAATGGTTTTGCTGTTTGTGGCAGTCTTCGTTTTTGCCATTATGAGGTAATAACTGTGTAGGACTGCTTGGGTATAAAACCAAAGCAGGAATTTTCCTCCATCCTACAAGAAGGGAGCAGGTTTCACAGGAGGGCAGTTGTGCAGGAGGAGAATGGTTCGAGCTTGGAGCCTGGGCAGTCAGTGTGAGAAAGGGCTGTGTGACCAAAACCTCTGTGGGTAGAGTGGGAAAGCAGCCATGATACTGCTCTGTGTGGAGCTTCTCCCATGTCTTCGTTCCCATCTATCCCAAGCATCAAAGCTCATGAGGAGAGTGGTGCTCTCAGGTTTTGTTTATGTAAACCCTTTAAACACCTGAGGCCACTCAGTGTGCTGTGACTGTATTGTGTGCTCAACAACTGTTTTCTAACTCAGTCGTGCAAGTCCCACATATTTATTTATTTCTGCTTCTTGAGGATGCTGTGACTGGTCAGACCAAACAGGAAATTTCTATCTTTTAAACTTTATCTTCTGACCCGCATCTGAGCAAGTTAAAATAGGGGTGGCTTGGTAGGGGGAGGTGTTGTCAATATCACCACTGGTCACCAACTTTTTACGTGCACAACACATCACCTACATCACCAAGGAGCATTGCTTGGTTTTATATTAAAAACTAATAACATTAATGTGTCCCATCTTCCCCTGGTTTCCTGCTGCGTAGGGGATTACCAGGACACTACTGCTTGTCATTCCCCCTTTATGTGCACAAGAGCATTAAATGCTCTTTGGCTGAGATTAAAACTCTTAATATTATTAATATAAATTATGGTTCTGGTTTATGTTGCTTCTTATTACTAAGGGCTCCTCACCTTCTCTGAAGACCAGTATCCTTCAAAGCTCCCAAGTCTACCAGGTTTGGGGTTTTTTGCAAAAGACCTCACTAGGATAGAACTCCCTCAGTTTCAACTTTTTAACTTGGTGCCATTCACAGGAGGAACAACTTTCCTGGTGCAGTGATCCTACTGAGAAATTAGGCTGCATTGAGGTGTCTGTTCAAGCCTTCAAATGATACTTAAACTTTAATTAAAAAATAAATTAACTGTAATGAAATAATTTACACTTTCATACCACATTTAATCTAAATCTGCAAGTTATTCATCGAAATACCTTCTACCTGTGGGCTGTAGCAATCTTTAGATTGTGCACATTCTGTTGCATGATAATGCAGAAATCTTGACTGGTGCTTTGTATCTGCACAGAGCAGTCGGTGTCGCTGCCTCAAAACTTGGGGGTTGTGGGGATTTTCTGATTTTCTGTTTACTTTTAGAAAATGGGTGAATTACATTTATAAAGCGCTCTCCTAACCAAGCAAATAGAATCCTGTGCACGTCGTGAGCTGTCAGCGAGTATTGGTCGCTGATTACTGCCGCTGAGACATCAGGAGCGATGATCTCTCCCGCTTTGGAGTGACTGATGGCCATTAATGGTCCAGAGCTGACTGCTTGTTTTGTAGGGAGTATTCCTAGGGAGCCCAAAATCAATATTCCTGGGACCTCTGACATCCTCCCCCTTGTTTGGGAGAACTCCATCTGCAAATACTCGTGGTTTGGTGCTTTCATTCAGTTTATTCCACGCTTTTTAACTTTTTTCTTCTGCATAATCAGAGCAGAAGTTGATTCCCTTCTCTTTCACCCCCACCTTTTTCTGCTATTCATTCTCTGGAAGGATTACATTTTAACTACTAAATGTCAGTAAATGTCAACTTTTGCTTCCACCCCAAAACTTCAATTTTTTTATTAAAAATTATATGAGAGGAAAGTAATCTGTGAGACATCGCTCTTCTCATTTTTTTCCCTTTTTCTTATCTCAAATTCATTTAGTATTCAATAAATAGAAACTGTACTTCTGGAGTATGATTAAATTTGTTGCTGTTTTTTTCCAAACTACTAAATTTGGTGTTTCCAATATGTATTTTTTTTAAATAAGGCACCAAAGAAGAGAAAAAGTAAAATTACTTTAAAAATAAAACAAGAATTTGCACTTGAACTTCTTCTGGGGCAAGGTAGAACTGTATTATCCCTACTTTTTCTTTATAGTTGATATGCTCCCCTTTTAGGGAGGCTTTTCCCCTGTAATTTTATTTTATTTTTATTAGTTATATAGAAACATAAGCTCTGGTATATTATTTGCATGTTTCTTATTTTCTGAAATCATGGAGCTTGTTAGCTCAAAATACATTGGTTTGCCCTTTTTTTCATGTTTGCATATATCTTTGTGTAAGAACATGAGAGCCAAAATTTGTATTATTGAGAGAAAAGGGAACAAATAAGCATTAATTACTGGGAGCTGTAGCCCACTAGAGGCTTGTTAGTAACTGCAAATATACAACAAACCCAAACTTGTAGGATGAGGAACTAAACCAAAAAT
This sequence comes from Dryoscopus gambensis, assembly GCA_013389985.1. Classification (NCBI taxonomy): domain Eukaryota; kingdom Metazoa; phylum Chordata; class Aves; order Passeriformes; family Malaconotidae; genus Dryoscopus; species Dryoscopus gambensis. The sequence continues at coordinate 150,882 of WEIT01037671.1, read as the reverse complement.
GTTAGATGGTTTTCTGCCTATTTCCTGAAAAGCCTGTTGGAGTTTGGCTTGAATTGGGAGTTCAGTTTTGAAGCTCTATTTGTTTGCTCACTGACTGTGAAAGTAGAAGTCAGTAAGCGTTGCTGGTTTTGGGAATACTCAGGCTTCCGTACATTCTGTAAATCAAGGTTATAGGAAAGAGAAGTCCCAAAGCAGATGGTGCTGCTGCTGTTCCACGTAACTGTGCTGTCTTTGTGCCTCTGACCTCCCAGTAACCCAAGGTTCTTTCATTTGGCACTGTCCCCATGAGGTCTGTGTTCCAGCTTCAATATTTACATTTTCCTGTCTATCCATATAGGATTATATTTTACATCTTAAAATTTGTCAAAAATGGGAGTAGAAAAATTTGGATATATGAGGCTTTTAGTCATCAGAATATGCCAGAGTTTACCTCGTTACTTTGTTCAAGTGCTCCCACGGAAGACTTGGAGGAGCTGTGAGGCACGTTTAGTATTTCTGCTGTTTGGCCAAAGTACTTTCTACATGCAGTTGTTCCTTTTCTGTGCAGTTTTGGAAGGCTGGGGGAGCAGTGGGAAGTGTTCCCTGTGCTGTTTCCTGCAGGCTGGGCTGTGAGTTGTGCTGCTCTGCCTACGGAGCTGTTCTGGGGGAAGAGCACAATCACTGCCCCACAATCACTGCTGCACAAGGGCTCCAAGCACAGCACAGGCTTTGATTACACCAGGACAAGGAGTATCTGGGATGTGTGTATCTGTTCTCCCAATGCTCATGCTCTCCACTCAGGTCAGTCTTGCAGGGTGGTATCTACTGTGTGACCTCCCGAATGGCTGCTCTGCTGAGGTGACCCAGTTAGGAGGCTGCGAGCAGCTGAGTTGATCAGAGTGATCTGGATGATGACCCCGGAGATGCTGAGGATGTGCCTAACTCAGTCTCTCAGCGTGAGTGTTCCTCATGAGGGGAAGCCTTATGAGGGGCAGCTGAGGGCACTTGGTTTGTTCAGCCGGGAGGAGGAGAGACCTCCAGGAGGGGAGACCTCAGTGGGGCCTTCAGCATCCTCCCAAGGGGCAGCACAGGGGAGGGTGCCAATCTCTGCTCTCTGTGACCAGGGACAGCAGGGAATGGCTGGAGCTGTGTCAGGGAGGTTTAAGCTGGATATCAGGAAATACCATCAAGGCATCAGAGCTTTCCAATATAGACCAAATTTAGTGGGGTGCACTCTGAAGAGATACAAAATTGTTATCGCTCTGCTCTGAACTTTCTTCCGAAGAGAGGAAAGAACATTCTGTGGCTCTTCCCTCACTTTGAAACAAATCTGAATCTAATTTGCTGAAAACTAGGGAGAGTTGTGACTATGGCAGCAAATGACTTCCCCTTCTCTGACATTGTTGTTGAATTGGGGTCTCTCTGCTGGAGCAAGAGACATGAGTCTTATAAAAGCCAGAGAATTGGCCAAATAGTTCTTGGACTTCTTTAATTTGATTACATTTATTTAAAATTCTCTTCTTAAAATATAATGTCTTATTAATTGCCCCACAAGTCAGGAAGTATGAAATAAGTATCTTCTAATTTCACCTGTTTTATCGATAGCTTGAAATGGGAGAAAAGGAGACAGCAAATTACTTACCCATAGACTTTGTAAGACAAAAAAGGTAAGGTACACAAATGATCTGGTATACTCCAGTAGAACTGAGGAAAATAAAACCAACTAATAAGTATACTGGGGCTGAAAGACATGGAGGTAATGACGCTTACTGAAAGAAGAGCGCAATCAGATAAATGAGTCTAAGAATTATTGATTTTATGATTTCAGTTAAAATAAAACAAAATCAGAGTGGTAGAAAATTACATATTTTTTAAAAGGCAGTGTAGTGGCACAATTTAGTGTAATATAATGCTGAAATGAAGATAATTCCTAGTTTTGATCACTGGATCAATCAGGCTTTAATAAAGATAGCAAGTCTTTTATTCAAGTCTTTGGTTCTTTACTACACCAGAAAAATTAGGCTGTATTTGAGCAAAGCAAATGAAGAATTTGCAGTAAAAGATGCTAAGGGTTGTATTAAGTCATCGATTCCTCTGCTATTGTAAATGATTTTCAAGCAGAAGTGTGAGGTAGATTAATAACAGTGAGGTCATCAATACGATGTTACAAAATCAAAACAAAGTGGAAGACATAGACTTCTCCAGAAGATGTAAGTAATAGGCAGAAGTAAAATATTGAGCCTAATGCAGGCTGATACTTGAGTTTATCCCTTCTGGGGATTAATAACTGACAGCACAGCGGCATTAAAGAACTTTCTATGGAGACCCTCAGTTATATTCGGTGCATCAGGGTTGATCTGATTCGCTACAATAGTGCTGGAACCACTTAATGTGTGGATGGAACTGCCTTTGCAGCCTGCAAATCTCAGCATCAAGTGACAGATACTGCCTATCAAGGAAACATCAACCATCTGAATTGTTCCAAGAGCAGATCCTTCTGGATAAGGGGTGTTTGAAGGGAGAGCAGTGATGAAAGCTGAATAGATGTGGTTTGAAGACAGCATCAGGAAAAGGCATCTCAGAATACTGATTACTTTCCTGATGTAATTAGCCTCTAGGGCAGTATCAGAGTTCACTGTGGAAAGAAACAAAAATAACCACCAAAGTCATTGTCCTTGCTCAGGCAAAATATCTGTAAGTTGAGACAGTGGTTTATCTTGGTGAGGACATCAGATCTGTGACTAATGTGATGAATCTTGCGTTAAAAGAAAAGAAATAGATGTCAGGAAAAATGATGCTGTTGTGAGGTCAGTGCCCTGTGAGTGCTCTTCCCAGGGAACTCCACTGTGCCTCTAGAAAGAGGCAGAATTGGGCTGGACCGAGCACTTTGCTTCCTGCTGGGATTGCCTTGGTCTGCATGGCCTCGCTCATCTTCATATTCTGACAGACTTGAAGGATGTTTTTTCCTGTGCTGAACTGAAATAGTTTTGCAAGAGTTGTTTGGGCAGAAATTTTTCAACCTTTTCCAGTAATAAGACAGAGGGAAAAGTTGTTTTGGCAACGTAAAATACAAATTTAGTGTCCAGTGATTTGCCTGTTACTTGGATTTGAGGTTTATTGAGGGGTGAATTTTGTTCCAGGCGTGTCTTGCCCTGTCGCCCTTAAAATCATCGCAAGTTCAGCCAAGTTCCAAATCTGTAATGATCAGTCTGCTCTCACATACACAAAGCTCTCTCATAAATAGCAGTTTTGTGTTGCTAAACTGAGCAGTCAGATGTAGGAGATGTTAGGATGCATGCTGTGTTTATACTTCTGACTATCTTGCACTCTGTATTTTCTATTCCACTTAAGGATGTTTCAGTGCACAGACAAAAATATTAGAGTGGCAAGTGATTGATTTCAATAGCTGGTGTCATTGTCATTGTTCAGCGTATGGATTTCTTTATTTCAGGTTAGCTTAGATCTGCTCTGAAAACATGGTTTGGGTTTGTTTTGTTCATTTCCTGCTGGTTGTGCTTTGAGGAGTTTTCACTCTAATGGCCGGATCCCTGTTATTTTCACAACATGGCTTTAAAATAAGTTTGCATTGTCTCTACTTTGTGTGTGCAGAGCAGATGAATAGGTTAAACTTGTAAAATTCCACTGAATTTTGTGAGCTCCATATGAAATCTCAGATGAGGGTGGCTTGGTTTTGGTTCCCCCCACAGTTACAGATTGCACTCGAATTCAGTCGAGCCTTTTAGATCCAAGCTGTGCCCCAGCTGGGGGTGCCCAGGGCTTTGGCAAATCCGGCTGCAGTCCGGGCTCTGGGAAATGAGGAGCAGGCAGTTAGAGACTACCTGTGTGCCTCGGCTGACTTCCTGAGCACTGCATGAGACATCGGGAAGAACCAGAGGAGAATCCAGATTTCTGAGAGTAGCATTCAGCTGTGGTTAAACCACAAGACGCTTCTTTCTTATACTGCACTTTCCACTGTGTGTGTGAAATGCAGAGGAGATGGGAGAGGCTCCAGATGGCAGTTCCTGTGACTCTGCACCCCAGCTTGCATCCTGACTGGGTTCAGGTTGTACTTTGCTGTAAGGGTGAAGTTAAAGAGGGAGGAATAGTGTAATAATATTGTGTTTAATACATAGAAAGGGAGCAATATTTAGGTTACTCAAGCACCTTAATCCTGAAGTTCACTAATGTTAGAAGGGCAATTTTAATCATATTGTAAAATCTGTATTTTGCTTTTGGTAATTATCACAAAGGCCTGTTGTTAGCAAGTAGAAGATAGACTAATGGTTCTTTTTTTTTTCTGCAACATTTTATTTATTATGTATTTATTGAAAGGGTATTAAATGGTTCAGAGAAAACAATTTAGAAAAACAGCAGAACTGATGGAATTGCTCAGTTCTGCTGTGTGCACAGAATTTATATTATTAGGATTTATTACAGTTTCTGTCATCTCTGTTGAAGATTGCCAAATAATTTATGCCAAAGCACCCCACTGCAGTAAAACGTGAGAAAGTGACATCCAGAGACAGGTTTTGTCCCAAAAGAAATCTGCGACCCAGAAAAAGATCTGAGATTCCTGAGTCCAGTCTCTTAGTGGCAAGAGCTCAGGCTCTTGACCGAGCCATAGCAGTCCATGAGTTGCATGTGTGTAAATACATTACCCTGTCAGAAAAGACTGTGGTGAAATCTTACAGGCAATCCCAGGGCCATGAGCTACAGGAAACCTGGAGGCAGTGCCACATGGGGAGAGTGTATCACACAACAGCCTTCAAGGAACACTGCTCAGGAGTTCTGTGGTGCTCGGGTTATTGTTGATGCTGCCATCAGTCACTACCAATAAAGCCTCACTGTTCTTCCTGTGTTTCTCTGAAGCCTTTCCAGTGAAACCTGCAACCTGGGCCTTGTGTGCTTTACTGCTAAATGATTTATTTTTTAGTCAGGAACATGCAAAGAAGATGATTCCGTTTTTATCTCTTCATTTTTCTTTACAAAAGTTACCTCGTTTGCCTAAGCTGGATTAGAACTTTAGGGTTTTGAGCTGCTAAAGCTTCTTTTACAGGTGCTTCTCTGTGTGCAGCAGTCACAAGACACACTGCAAATGGCCCTGGTGGGAAAATAAACTGTATAGGCTGGGTTTTCCTTTCTCATTTTTATTGGCCTGCCATTAACAGCTCAACTAGGTGAAAGAATATTAATGTATCTGAAAAATTTAACCATTGCTTGAGTTTTGGAACCAGCGGCTCTGTGAGCTCTGAGCAATGAAAAGGATCTTTTTTGGGGTATTGCAGGAGAGATGGGAGGCTCCAGGGCTGGGTTAGAGGGAGGGAGGGCATGGGATTGTGGATGTGATGCCTGCTCTCTTCCATGTGTTAAATTGGTAGGGCTACCACAGTGAATTCTATACTAATTTTGCCCAAATAATAAAAACTTGGAAACAAGATGTCTGAGCTAAACGTACAATAAATAATAAATCCACACTGAACACAATAGATTATTGATAATAAGAAAATCTGTGGCAACAGCATTATCAGGTAAAGAGCATGGAGATAGGAAAGATAGGATGAGGAATGTGACTATTGACTGGGTGCCCTGGATTTTAGGACAGGCAAGAACAAATGTGTTTTGGAAGGTTTGCATAGTCCAAGGAGATAATGTTATCAGATGTGGCCTAGATGAAATCTGGACTGAGAAATATTGCAAGAATGTACAACACTAGAGACTATTTATAAATCTGTAATCTTTACATTTGACGGTATCTGCAGAATGCAACCTTTAAATTTCACCTTTAAAGTGCCAGAGAGCACTGGGATTTAAATATCTATCTTTTTCTTCTGCCAGATATCTGTTTGGCTTTGTACCTTTTGCAAGGTGTGTAAGACAACTGTATGGCTGTATCCAGGGGAACAGAGTTATTGCACACATTGCAAAACTGCCAGGGATTCAAGGCCAAGGCCTGCAGAGTTGAACAGAGCTCAAAGATGGGGAGAATTTATTTACAAGCTTCCAAAGACATGGGCATTGTGCAGCTTTAAAAGTTGCAGCCAGGCCTTTTTTGGGCATACCAAGAGGTGGGGTAGTGGTAAATGTTAGAATTTAGAGTTTCCAAAGGAGGATGGCAGGCTCTGTGGCTCACTTCATTTGATTCACATTCTTGGATTGGTTTCTGTTTCATGTATAGCTTCTCTAAATAATTGCTTAATTTGAATATGAAACTTTATTCTTTATAACATTATCTTTTTGGTTTGTGGGTTTGGTGCTATTCTGGGGTAGCCAGAATTTGGGTCATGAAAAATAGTCACTTAGTCATTTGAGTTAAGCATCCAGACTTCAGTCCTGTTCCTGCAGCCAAACCTTATTCCATCTTTCTCAACAGGCAAGATAATTTTTCTTTCTGATTCAGAGGCTGAATCACCCTTTATTAGAAATTGCCTCCATAAGCACATTACAGAGTTATGAAGAGGCTTCACTTTCACATTCCACATCTCAAGTTCTTGTGGTCTTTTCACGGAAGGTTCCCCGGGATACGCGAGTGCAACAGGTATTTCTGTAACGGTCCTTTGGGAAATAGCAGCAGTGTTCTCCCAGCAGTTCTTGTTATGGCAGTGTATAATCCAGAAAGTAAATGCAGCTCTGGCCTGGCATCCCCTCAGACCCCGTGAGAGTCCTGGGTGCAGCTATCTGGTTCTGCCACTCTCATGAAACTTGCCTTAGGGTTGTCTTCCTTTTTCAGGCTCTCTTCTGAATCCCCCTCACCCTGTAAGGAATCCGTGTATCCCTGAGGAGCTTTTCTTGCTAAGGCTCGCCTTTTCTTTTGTTGGGTGATAATTGGTTTTGGAAATACCTCCCTTAAAACTGGGCAAGAAATGGTTTTGTGACTGCCTAAAAACTTTTATCAAATACAACAATTTGTATTCCCCACACTTAGAAACACCCAGGAACTTCTAAAACTCCTCACGAGAAGTGAGAATGGCCATACCCTTCCCAAACTAGACAGTGGTTCCCCCTCAGCTGGGCTCTGGGAATTCAGGGCTATGTCCTTATTTTGCCAGCTCGTGTTTCGGGGGTGAAAACTGGGAAACACTGCACACTGTAGGCATGCAAATAGTTCTCTGTAAGAGCTGGAAGGACTCAGGTGGCGAAGTGGAAGACCCTCCTCTAATTCAGGCAGAGCAAGGATCTGGAAGTAGATTTCTGCAGCCAGACTTAATAGGAATTTGGTTGTTGGTTATCTGATCTGGAAATCCAGGGTCTGTTGGTGGTTTTCCATGGTGGTTCTGTCCAGGACCTATGAATGCTTTTCTACCAATTTGCTGTATAGTTTCATGTGGAAACTTCTAGTTTTGACTAAAATAGTCCTAATCTTGCAGTTGGAAATACAGATAGGGATAGATAATTATGAATTCTGGCAGAGCACCCCCCTCCCATGTTCAAAATAACACAGCCTCTTAGTTTAGAATAGTCACTGCTAAGAAGAAACTGAGACTTCAGGAGTTTTGAGGTTTAATGCATTAAGGTTTGAAAAATGTCTCCAGATCCTGCAATAGTTGGTATCATCATTTAGTATTAAGAAATGTTTTGAAAGGGATCACGTTTGATGACCTGGATGAGCTCGTACTGGATAGTTGTGTGATGAGAACAATGTATCACTGTCTCAATGTTCTTTCCCTGGACCTTCAGGGATTCTCCTCCCTCACCCAAACAGAGCGCTGGGAGTGGGGAAGCCTGGGGTGGCAGGGATGCTGGGATGCTCTTCGGAGCTGGTCTCCTGCTGGTTGTGAGCAGCCCCTGCAACTTCCATTAGTGACTAATGGAGAGCAGGAGAGTCAAAGGTGTGTCTGTGAATTTGCAAACAATCCTCTCCCTTGGTTATGAAAAGGTGAAGACAGATCAAGGGACGGTTTCTAAAGGCCTTCAAAGCAGCCTTTGCTTGGGACAATGTTATATGGCCATATATAAATAAACATAAAGCATTTTTGGTGATGGGAGAAGGATTAGTCTGTGGAAGTTGACATTACCACCATCTGACAGGTCTTGGACAAAATCCTGCATATTAAGCAGGTGTCATCCTTATCTTCTGGGGTGTGGCAGGATGTTCAAAATCTGCAAATTCCCCTTCCCCTTCCAGGCTCCACCTGGGGATCTGTCTTCCCAATCAGAGGGAAGAGCATCATGGCTGAGTGCCTTCTCCCCCTGCCACTGCCTGCTGTGAAGTGCTGGAGCAGCTCTGTGGAGGGACCAACAGCTGCATGCTCGGACAATCTGTTTCCCTGTTAACATGGCTTAGGGCAGGGATGTTTTCCTGTTTCCCTGGTGTGCCACATCCAGGAGAATGAGTCTGGATGAACACACATTGCTTCTGTAAAATCAGCACCTCAGGAGCCAGGAACACGCTCATGGGGCAGCTGTTTCCAGAGTGCTGATGTTAGCTGGAAGCAGGCAGGTGGCTTCGGAGTCCCTCTTCAGTTGCCCCAGCTTTCTCACTCCCTCCTCCCCCTGCCTCAACCTAGACTCTCTCTCAGACACGCTGACTTGTGGAAGTGAGCCAACGTTGCAGTGTACCACAGGCAGCTACTGCTGCAGGGAGAGGAGGGGAAGGACAGTGCCTTAAGGAAGGGAAACAGATATGCTTCAGCTTGGAAAGATGAAAAGGATCTAATTCCTGGAATTATTTTTGTTTTTAATCAGTGCTTTTGCTACATCTCATTTTCCTGACCCCTCTGCAGTCCTCTCAGCATGGTGCTGCTTTAGACGAGACATCAAAACATCAGACTTCCAAATATTCCTCAGATCCTCCTCCTCTTCCTTTTTCATGTACAGTCATGAGGCAGACAACACAAGGCAGGGGGAGAGAGGAAATTATTCAGGAATGTGAAGGAAATGCTCTTGATTATGGCAAAAAAACACCCTTCCATTTAAGATGCTCTGTTCTACCTTTGTGGTGTCTGACTGCTTCCTGTCAGATGGTTGCAGGGAATGTGAACCATTCCTCTCTAACCTCTGTCAAAGAAATTGAACATGGATGTTGGGGGAAGGAGCCCTCTGCTCACACCTCTCACTCCACAGCATATCCTGGTATAGGGAAAATCTTTAGAGTGAGGCAAGGTGGCTAAAAACTCAAATAAAGTGGCAGCAAAATGGAAAGATGTTCCCTGCCCTCAGGATCACTGGGGAAAAAAAGTCTGCTTGCCTGGAATAGCTGGGAGCTGTGACTCACCAGGAACAGGAGTTCTCAGCTGTTGCAGGAGAGTCTCCAGGGCTTGGGTGCTTGGACAGGCAGGGTGGGAGCCTGGATGGGCTGGGCAGGGGGAGGTTTGGATGAAGAAGAGGAGCTGTGGTCAGGAGGCTGTGGGTTAGAAGGATGGGGCATTTACTTGGTGAGGGGATCTTGATTAAAGGTGGCTGGCAGGGTGTTTAAGGTTTCTGAAAGGAAGTGTGAAGGAGTGTATGGCTGTGTATGAGCTGGCAGATCCCAGCTGCGTTCTAAGAAGTGTTTTCCAGCGTTGTGGATATTAAAGAGCACATAATGAAGTAATGAGTTCTGTAAGGCATTAGCTGCTCCAGGAGAGTGCTGTGGGGCTTGGGAGGAAAATCATGCTTCTGGCTGCCGGATTCTGCTGCCATTGTGGCAAAGCAGAGCTGTAACCCGGGGTGGCTGAGCCAATGCACCCAGCAAAAGCCATCAATGAGAATTGTAACATAAATAACAGCTTTGCTGCACTGTCACTTGCCTATGTTGATTCCATCTGTTGAATTCCCCCTTCCCCCAGAGTATTTTTCTTTTCTTTCCTTGCCTTTCCTGTGTAATGGTTTACTTAGCTTTAGAACATATATTCAGACGAAATAAGGACAAGAAGTCTTGGGAGAACAATCTACTTTTTCTTTTAATGGCTTCCTTTGCATTTCTAGCTCTGCTGAATGCTGCATAGTTTTGTTTCTGTTCACAGTCACACCATTCTCTGTCATGTCATTGCTGTGCACAATAAGCAGTTCCAGGGATCTTTATGCCTGGAGGACCATTAAGCTTCCATCCCCAGAGCTATTTACTGAGTTGTGACTAAGAAACAGATACAGATCTTTGCTTGACAATGCCGACGGCAGAGCTTGCACAGACACGAGTGTGAAAACATAAAGCAGTGATTTGAAGCACTGGGGAAATCTTACAGATGTCCTTGCTGAAGGCTTTAGGGCTTTGTTTTATTTTTGCAGACAAGTCAAGTTGCCACAGGTGACAGCTTTTAGGATTGAATGTTTGATGTTATGCTGGCCAGAGTCGCTGCAGTCAGATTCCCAAGAACTGGGTCATATCTCAGTATCTCTGCTGCGAGAGACATGAGGTAGAGTTGCTGTCAGTGCCACTGATGTCAGGGATTTAGCCAGTCTCCTCCTAAGGTAATGCTTAAATGAAGTAGATGAGCCCCATGGATTGAGAGAAGGAAGATTTGAGAGTTCTTTGTTTATTTCTGGGTTCTTTGGATGAGTTGGGAATACTTGAGACAGACGATGCAGCAGGAGAGAGACACTGCTTGGTCATGCGACAGAACGCACAAATGTGGGTGTAGAGGAAGGAGATGTCAAGGAAGAACAGCTCTGTCTGAGGAAGAGCTGGCCCGGGGTGGCACATTGCCAAGCTTTGCATGCATGGATGGCAACCTGAAATCCATGTGGAAAGGGAAGTCAGCTAAAAGGGAGTTTAGGTGTGTGGGCAGTGGTATGACAGGACAGTATCTTCGTTCTGAATTTTTCTGCCAAATGATGGGGCCGTGGAGGAGAACAGAGCTGCAGGTATGGGGGGAAGCTCATTAAGGTGCCAACTGTCCAAAAATGGGGCTAGGATGCAGAGAAGGCTGAAAAGACAGACACATGGCAAATGGCCACAGCAGGAATCCAGCAGGCCCCCCGAAGAGCCTCTGTCAAAGCCCTCCTGGGAGTTCTTGGGTGGTTTAACCTTCATGACTGTAGTCACACATGCAAGAAATACAGAGAAAGGCTGGGGGCAGCTCGGGTTTCTCTCAGAGCGACTGTTATCTGTGGTTAATGAGATTAAACATGTTCCTAATTTCTTCTTCTACCTTGTTCAGTATTATCACATCAATGTTAATTTCCATACTGCTGGTTAGTCTGAAGGCTGGGAAAGAGGACACCAGACTCAGATCTTCTCCTCGGTGCCTTCTGCCACACCCTGCTCCAGCAAAGCTGTACCAGGGCGCTCTAATGTTGGTATCATTGTCCTGCTGTCCCACACAGCAGTACAGGTGATTTTCATGGCAGTGAGCACTGAAATGGGCATTAGAGCACTCGGAATAACATTTATGTTTGCTCTTTCCCTTTCTTTCTGTGGAAAACAGAACATGTAGAATGTTACTACTAGTTAGGTATGCTGTTGAGGAGTTCTGGTTTTATTAAAGAAATACAGAGGTGTAAGACAAAAATATAACAAAATATAGCAAAAATGTATGGGATAACATATTACTGGGAGGAAGGGGGATTAGGGATGGTTAAAATGGAACTCAGGAACTGCGCCTGTCAGTATTGGGAAGCGTGTGAGAGGGTCACATCCTGGCAGATGCACGTTCCGGCCCATTTCCTGGCCACAAAAAGTACTGCTGTGTATTCCGGAGGTATTGCTGCATCACAGGCATTGCACAGAAGAACACTGAAGGTAAGGAAATACAATTGGCACTTCAGAAAATACAGAGAGCTTCTTGTGATGGCCATAGTTTTGTGGAAATCTGTGTCTCAGTTTCAGACTGGCCCCAAGACAACTCTGACTCCTGGACAGGCAAGATGTGTCGTCATTGTGGGAGACATCACTATGGCAGGTATCAGAACTATTGGCCATAGTGTACATCGCAGAGTTTTAAATGATCCTTTATTTGCTTTGATTCAAAGCATAATGATCTTGGACACCTAGAAGATCAAGATTGTAGTCTTGAATTTATTTTAGTGTTCTATGAGTAGCTGAAGTCAAAGCAGAGAGAAAATTTGACTGGCAGAAGACGTGAGGAAGTGCCACGGTATTTTGTACTGCTGGAATTTTCTTACACAGCAAAGTTTCACAAGCAAGGTCCGTTCATTTTGCTCAGCCAAGGATTGAGTTGTATCAATTACTGAAGCCAAGTCAGCTGACTCCTTGTTATCAGAATTTATGAACTCATGGCTGGCAAGAGTGGAATTTGTGTTGAGGGTTTTGGGGTTTTTTGGGGGTTGTTTTGGTTTGTTTTTTTCTCTTCTTTTCTTTCCCCTTTCAAAGGCAAACCTTGTATCAGACACTTGAGCGAAATTACAAGGTAAGAAGTGTCATACTTTTCAGCTGGGATTTTAGATTTCCTTTTAATCAATTTGGAAATTTAGGAAGAGTAAAAATAGTGGCAGAGCTAGAGATTATTTTATTTTAATCACAGATTAGCGTGTCTGGGTTTTGGAAAGCGCTTTACGGCAGGTCTCCCCAGCTGCTGAATATTGACTGCAGGTGTTGAATGCAGTTGTCAGTGCTGGCTAAACAGCATTTTGTGGTAGAAATTGTCATCAGGAGAAGGTAGACGGAGGAGCTGATTTCTTTTTGTATAAACAAGTGTTTGAGGATGTTCTTGTCTGGTAGCAGCATGTTAGTAGCCGTTGGTGATTTATTTTTCTTTTAAAGTCCGTTTGCAGTGTTTTGAATACAACGCAAGCCACATGCAGCTGGTTTGTAGCTGTCACAACTGAGAATAGCTGGAATCTTAACAGTGCCAGTAGGAATTATTTTTCCATCCACACAGAACAAGCACAGTATTAAAATACAAAGTAATATTATGGTTCTGGCAAAACACATAGCATGCTTTTTATTTCAATCTACGTATACCCCATGGTATTGAATGTACAGTTACATGTTTGGCACTGCAGTTCAAATACATTCATGTAAGATTATCAGAGTTATTAGGGAAGTCACTTTTCTTTGTGGGAATTTTGGCTCCTTTTTGTGCTTCCTTTTATGCCAACCTCACGTGTGCAAGGGGATACCTTTGAAATGTATCCTGGCCCCCAGCTTTGCCATTTCAGTTGCATTCACTGTATCTCCACTAACATTTATGAACAAAGACAGCTGACCTTTGCAGAGTGAATGGCTAGTTGCATGTGTAATTAGAGCATTAATAGTGCTATGTCTCATTTATTTACCTCAGGTTGTAGAGTCGTGGTGAGTGCCTGCTAGTGACTCGAGTACTGCTACAATAAATAAAATTCAGAAACCACACAAAAGTTATTTTTGAGAGACCTGGTTGATTCACTGCAGGAGAGAGGCTTGGAGCAAAATAATATTTATGTGGTGTGTGCTCTCTAGGGATGGAGAAGCAGGACTGAGTGAAGTTCTTCAGCAGATTTGCTGTATATCCAGTGCTCAAACTCTTTGAAGAAAAACCCCCATCTCTCTGTTAACCTGTTCTTTTTATCTTTGTCCATTCTACTCTTTTCTCCTGTTCTCTCTCTAAAACATGTGCTTAAGGAATTTGAAGCCGTGTGTGTCAGCAGGGAGCTGGTTTCAGCATGGCTCTGACTCCACGTGCAGAGAATCCTCCCGAAGTCCTCTGCACTTTCACTTGTGCTGGCAAGGTCCCAAAGATCTGCTGTAGCTTTTGCCATTTCCAGGGATTAGCTGAGTAGAGACTGGAAGAGTGGAGGGAAGAGGTGGCTGGAGAAGGGTCCTTCGGGGCAGGCAGTACAACCCTGACACTCAGCAGGGTGAGCAAAAGGATTCGATACCACAGGCAGGAGTGCTGGCAAATTGTGCTACCCGACTGTTCCCACTGTTAGGTTGGAGAAGCCCACCTTTGGGACTGGCTGTCTGTCTGAGCCCCCATGGAGAGGCCAGGGAATGCCAGCTGTGTTACAGCTTGGACAGCTCTGCAGGAATCAGGATGGCAGTTTGTTTCAATGAAGCCTCCAAGCAGGTTTAATTTCGAACAGCCTAAGCTGGATTGGAAATAACAGCAGAAAAGTGAAAGGTTTACAGATGACCCTCTACCTGTGCCTGCCCTGGTTTTATCCCTTAGCTGTCAACTGCTGCTTCAGTAGTAAATAATTCAAGCAGAAGTGTGTTGTATAGTTTTCATTTTAAAGAACAAAATTGGTGCTTTCTTGGAGATTTGCAGGAGTGGATTCCCCACTCGCTGGGCTGCCATTGCAGGCGCACACGTGGTTGGTGCTGCAGCTCGACTGACAGGCGGTGCTGATGCGTGAGGAAGGAAACCTTGATCATTTCAATTCCTTGAGTGTTCTAACACAAAGTGTGGCTTTATCCCTTGTGAAGAGTCCTGGAAACAGATGAAGATTGTTAACATTGAATTAATAGATGTAGTGGAAATAATCAGGATGTAATAAAGGACAGAATTTCCAAAGCCATACTGATAGCTCTTTTTTCTTTTCTTTTTTTTCCCCCCTTTTCTTTTAGTAGCATAGGGGAGGGAGGGGATGAAAGAAACATTATCCAAGCCTCTTTTTGCCATCAACCCCTCTTGAATAAAGAGTGACTGGAAGAACTGCTCTGCTGCAAATGGTGTCAGGTTCTGTGCATCAGCGTGAATTCAGTTCCCAAGGCTTACTTGTAGGATTCAGCATTTTTCTAACAGCCACATACAAAAAGAAAGCAAAAATCCCCTACATTTAGCCCCTTAGACCTCTTATTTCCCAGCTAGAAACATAAATAAGCTAGATATAAGTGCATATATACCAATATTGCATGCTGAGGACCTCTAGGACTGAAAGTTTCTGCAGGTTCCATTTCTGTTTTAATAATGGGCAGCCTTCCTGTGAGGAAGATAGCATAGAGATTATAAAACTGATTGTCTGGGGAAGGGGAGTTTGGATTCTGGAATTGGTGCATATAAGAGATGGTTGCAGTGTCAGATGCTGCTTTATTGTAGCACATGGAGTAGATGAGAACTGAGCCTGTAACACCTCTAATCCAAGCACAGCACCTGTTTGGAACTAGGAAGAACTGCTGAAGTTTAAAATAAATAAAAAAGCATGTAGGAGGTCTTAATCTCCTGTGTAGGGAGCAGATAGCAGGTCTGACAGGAATCTGTGTAATGTGGCAGTGCGTATTAAAGAGAAAGTCACTGAGAAATGGTTGTTTCCTGTCCTCAGCCTGTTCCCTACCCATGCCCATGGATATCTTCCCCCTCAGCTGTTACAGTTTCAGAGTCCAGAGGATCGCTTGCCACTCCCTGGAGCCCTGAGGTTATTTCCTTTATAGATCAGACCATTAAGGTATGAGGGTTCCTGCTGTCCTTTCTTGTGTGCACCACACTTAATCAATGGAAAAGCTGTTAGAAGATACTGTGTCACTTTTTTGCCTTTTTTTTTTTCTTTCCACAGAGCCAGCCTTCCAAGCTGCAGTTTAGAATTTGTTTGGCAGGTGCTCCCCAACCCGAGTTAGGCCAATGCCCCAGAATAAGAGTTCAGGCTCCCTGCACTGCCCAGGCCCTGAACTGGCAGCACATCCTGGAGTGTCTGCTGGCATCTGCCCTCTTGTTCCTCAGGAAGAGGCTGAGCACTCCCACTGTGCTGCTCTTTTCCCTCTTCAGCTTTTTCAGATACTGAGGAGAGTAATGTGAATCACATCCTGTACTTCCTTGCCTTCCATCCATCACCCATTTTTGATGACCTCCCTGTTTCATCTGCTGCTTTTAGGCAGTGGTTCGGTGATGCTGAGCTCCAGCAAAACTCCAGTTTTGTACTGAGCAGCTCCTGGTGCAAACTGTGTTCTCTGACCACACACACGCGGGCATTCCCTCGCAGCTGTGCAAAGGCTGCTGTGCTTTGTGTCATCTGTTCTCATGAGAAATTGGGAGATGGAGCACATCTCTTGGGGTTTGTGTGGTTTTGAATTTGGGCTGGTTCATGATCCTGCCCGCAGCCTATTGTGACTCAGCTGAACCTCAAGGCAACTTTAGGGGAGTGACTGGGGGCTCCTGTTCCCAAAGCTGCTCTTCCCTCAAATCAGCAGCACTGGAAAACTGATCTGAAATTCTGGGTTTGTTCACAACTGCCTCTGCACTTCTGTACACTACCAGGGAACCTGGTTGAAGTCTTATCAAAGCTATTGCAGCAATAGAAGTACAGTTGCTCTTCGGGCTCAGGAAGATGGCAAAATGTCCATTCAGGTTCTTTGCAAGTTTGTGATATTTAACCACAAGTCTAAAGTTTTAGTCTGTGCTTTTAAATCATCACCTAAATTTTGCAGAAATTGGTGCTTTCAACCCTGCCTGGCTTTCATTTTGCAAGTGTCTGTGTCTCTAAGATGTCTTAAAATCTATAGTTCTGCCTTCCAGTTTTAGATATAAAGAGAAGATTTAATTTATTTTTGAAGTTCAGAAGGAGAAATCCAAAGGTTAACGGTTGGTGTATCAGATGTTACTTGGTATGTGTATCTACTCTTTATTTTTGAATTTCCTTTTCTCTGCTCCTCCAGGTGTCATCTTGATATGAGTGCATTCGATCTTGGCATGAAGGAGTGTACAAAACTTACTTGAAGGGTGGAGAAAAGAAACTGCAGCACCCTTGTGTGCATGAAAATGCCTTGTAAAAGCTCTTCAGAGAGTGAGAATTCAATTCTCTGAAACAATTTTCATAAGCACTTGGTACAAACATGAAAAACAGCGTCTCTGTGTACACTCTGCAAGCGCAAGAGACACAGTTGATAGTGCAGTTACATTAGAATAGAGAATGGGAAGGTCTGATCAGCAGTACAGGATAGAGGAGAAGCTTTTGAAGTGTCCTGCTCAGAAGTGGCATCAATCCAGTAATATCCAAGCAATAAACACTGTAAGGCCTGGGTAGTCCTGAGGGTGTTTGGGCTTTATTGTGGCACACGTAATTTAATGAACTTTTGAAGAGACCTCTAGGCAACAGCCCAAACTCAGAAGGGCAGAGGGGAAAATGCTGATGGACAGTCCTACTGAGCTTGAACACAGTGGCTGTGAAGGAAAGGCTGCTGAATGGGCTGACGGCTGAAAGAAGTAAAGCAACCACACTTGGACTCACTAGTGGGCTCTTTGTCCAAGTTGGAGCCATCTCTTTCTCTAGGAAGTTATTTGTGTTGGAAATGAGGCCACAGCCAGGCTGGAGCAGGAAGGAAGAGGCGGATAGTGATCTCAGAGGGGTGTGCTCTGGGTGCAGAATGACAGCCGTGCAGAAGTAGGTTGGCTGTGAGGGCAATGAACTTGGCCAGAAAGCTCCTCCAGCCCCTTGCTCTGCTGAAAATCTGGTGCCGTGCAGGAGCTTTGGAGCCTGGCTGAGGGGCCTGGGATGGTCACGGTGTGGGGCTCCTGCACATTCAGCTACAGAGCCACAGAGTTGCCCTCCTGAGTCCACTTGTCCCCTCATGCAGCCTCCCTGTGCTTCATAGAAAAACAAAAATGTGCAGTCAGAGAGCAGTTGTCAGTCTTTTCCTGTTCCCAGCCTGGAAGAGAAGCCATTTACCTTCTCTCCAGTCGTTCCTGAGCACTTCCCCAGCATTGCATGAAGTGCTACAGACCTTTCCTGCCATCTTACTGTGTCTGCTCTGCTGAAAGGGATGTTGAAGCAGCAAAGAGGTGTCAGATTTTTTTCCCAGTGATATAAATGGTCCGTATTGAAGTCAATAAAGAAAACAGAATTTGCATCTTCCTTCCTGTGACCTTTAAAAAATGTGTTTGCCTATATCAAAGGTGCCTGTGACACCTTTTGTAGCTTAACTTGGCTATTGGATGGAAACAATTTCGGTTTTCTGCTCTGATTCGTAGGTCCCTAATGATGGGTTACATGTTAATTGTTTTCAACAATTATCATGCAGTTGTGCTTTCACTGGGACCTGGTAGGAAACATGAGTGGAAAGAGCCTCAGGCTAAGGCCTAATAGTGCAGCAATGATACTTTTTATTTGCCTGCCTGAAAACAGTTCCCCCACAGTTGTTGTGGGCCTTTTCTAACACAAATGTATCAGAGGTGATTGTTCATTGCTTGTTTTTTATTGTTTCACTACATTTAACAATGCTTTATATAGCATCAGTTTTGTTGCTGCTCCATCATCACCGTGATTATTACCATAGGGCATAAAGTATCAAGCTCAGATCACAGCTGTATTGTGCAGGAGCTGTATGAATGTGCAGTAAAGGGAGTCTCTGTCACAAAGTGTTAGTGGTGTCTGGAGAGAGGAGGCAGAGAGGAACAGGCACGATTCAGCAATGTGCACAAAAGCTCAGTTGTGGTGTCGGGTACAGAGCAGTGCTTCAGACAGGAAGGGACACACTTCTTGTGCACGAGGTTGCAGGATCAGGAAGGATGAGCTCTTGCTGCCCTTCTAGGGATCAGTGCCTTTAAAATAAACTGGCCTTGCCTGTGACAGAGAAAAAAGTGCGAGCATCCAGATAGCCAAAGGTCCCTTTCTTACCCTGGCGGGGTCAGAAATGTGTGTAGTATTTAAGCAGCACGTTCAGAGTCACTGTAAGAGTCCTCATTGTTTCAAATCTCACTGAACTTAAAGGATTTGCACTGCACCCACCTGGAAGTCTCTTCTCCCAGCAGCTGGGGGCAGGTGGGACGGTTATTGTCCTTAGCAGGAGGATTCTCTGTTTAAAAGTATTGCAAACAAGTAAGAAAAAAAATTGCTGTTTCCCATCCAGAAGTGGGTAAGATAGAGCTGCCTCCAGCTCAGATTCAAAATCTATCCTCACTGTCGCTCGAGGCCCTTCCAGTTCCAAGGGACCAATTGTTTCTGTATTCCTGAATGTAACCAGTTGGACAGCCCGGAGAAGGTGAAAATGTTGTGATGGATTCTCATCCTTTGGCTGGAGAAAGTTTTCTCATCTGGAGCTCATCTTTGAACCCCCATGCATGTTGGTGCCAGTTCACAGCAGAACAATGGTGCCTCACTGACTTTGCTTTCTGCTCTTTCTCCACAGCTCCTGTACGACAACCCCAAAGCCCGTCAGGAGGTCGAGTATCACTGGCGAGCCTCAGGGTGTCCTCACATTGTCCATGTCCTGGATGTGTATGAGAATATCTATAATGGAAAGAGATGCCTGCTCATCGTCATGGAATGGTATGGACCAGCAGCAGCCCCTCAGCAGGCACTGCCTTTGGAGGGATGGAGGGAATGGGAGAATGTGGTGGCAGTTGGGGGATTTCTCAGCAGCGGGATTTTGGTTTGCACAGGAAATCTTTTGTTCTCTGTATGGAACTGGTAAGGAAATGTGCAGCCGTTCCAGCCATCCTGCATGATGGAAGAATGGGGAACCTTAACCAGAAAATAAATTTTCATTCTGCTCCAGAACAATTGTCCTCATTAAAGCATTGACTGATTAATACACCCTTGAAAGATGCATCTCTACAACTACGTTCTGCTTTGGTTGTGATCAAATTCCAACTTCAGCTGTAAATCCAATGATCCAACATGATCTCTCTTGTAACTATTTTGACTCTAACTTTCCCTATTCTCTCCCTGGTCCACAATACCACAGTTATTGTCCTCTTCACTGAGGACAAATAATTCTTTTAGGTGTCTTTGCTTCTTTTTTTTTTCTTCCTCTCCACCCCTTACCTGAAACAAGATTATTGTCAGCCTCCCAGTGCCGGCATATCTGACTTGCCAGCTTTGTGTGTCGTGCTCCCTGTGGCAGGGTACATTAAACTGAACCATCAAAACTCCCTGGTCTTACTTCGTTTTCTATTTATGCCATACCAGAAGGGCTTTCTGCACTGATGTGAGTGAGTGTGATGTTTAGGGAGCACTGGCTTAGGAGGCAGCCTGTAATCTTTATCTGTTCCTGCTGTGGTTCTGTGAGATTATATGGATGCACAGTCAGGTGTTAGCTTTGTCCTTTCTGCTAATAGAGGGTGGGGTTTTTTGTGTTCTTTGTTTCAGCATGGAGGGCGGAGAGCTGTTTAGCAGGATCCAGGAGAGAGGAGACCAAGCTTTCACTGAGAGAGGTGAAGCATCACAAGTTTAATTTTAAAGTTTGTGAAAGATTTTTTCTTTCTTCTCCATTTCTCTGTCCCCTGGCTTAGTTTCCTTTTAGGAGTTCTTCTTTGATTTTATTTATGGTGGTGGCTGTTACTGTTATTATTGTTATTTATCCCACTGTGTGTTAAGAGTGATTTTGAAAAGTTCCTGAGAACCATGAATTATGAGAATTGACCAAGTTCAGGCAATATGTGGAAGGTCTAAAAGGAAAATCTTCCTATAAATCTGCTCAGCTTCTTCATTTCTGTACCACGAGAGCGTCTGTTCCTCTGATCCCTGGTCTCGTGCCAGACCACCTCTGACATGATCAGTGCAGCTCCTGCTGTGATCTCTCTTGGCTGTCTCTCAAGCAGCATCACTGCACAGCCGTACTGTTGGGTCACGAGTGTAATGAGCAAATCACATCTGATGAAACATCTCCTATTCAAGGGTTTTAAAGCACTACTTGAAAGGAAGTGTTATTAGCCACACTGCAAACAAACCTGCCTGTCTACAGGAGGGGCTGAGCAAGTGTAAAGCCCTGCCATGAGACAGGGGCAGAGCTTGCACCAGACTAGTCTTGCCATTTTTATTGTCTCTGCTATTTATTATTGACAGAAAACCACAGGTCTGCTTGACCATGGTTCTCCTTGCCCCCTCACAGCAGACAAGAGCTTGTTTCTGCTCAGAGTAAAACCATTAATGTTTGTAAGGTGATAATGTTTCTAACTATTGGCCTGACAAAATGATTAGAAGCAGAAAAATACATACCTGAGCTTGTAAATTGCTGTGACTTATTTTGCAGGTCTGGTGTACAGGCCAGTCTGTTTTCTTCTCCTGTGTTTCCTAGCCTGGGATGAATCCTTTTTAGTCCTGTAAGAGACTTGTGCAGGGAAAATGAGCATTTTTAGAAACTTTATTTGTTCTTCTCTAAAATACGAATTCCAGGGAGAAAACTGGTTCCGTGAACATTAGCGACTGCACTCTACTAAAAACATTATTTTTTCTACATTATATGGCATTGTATAACACTATAAATACTTGCTCAGAAATCACCTGGGAGTGTTGAATAAAAAAAAACACCTTCATTCTTTCCTGAGATAAATGAGCCCTGTGCCCCTGGATTCCCCAGGTGCAGTGCCTGTTTATATAGCCACAGCTTCCCATTAGGACCAGGAAGGAGGAGGTTGTGCAAGGTTTTCCCCAAAGAATAGGAATGTTCCTGCATTCTGATTGTCCTTGTCTGAGATTGTACAGTTTCAATCTCAAGCCACATGAAAAAGGATTCCAGGTTACAGTACAAGTTCTGCTTATGCGGAACCCAGAGGATCAGGTTGAAGTTTCTATTGTTTCCCTGTCAATGGGGATGTGATATAATGCTCCCATGGGAGTGTAATTCCTCCTTGCTCTGAAAACCCTCCCTGTGTAACTGAACCCTTCCAGACTCCCAGAGCACTGCTGTTACTGCTCTCCACCTTCCCACTGGGGCTATGTTAAATTTTCGAAACATATTATTTCAAAGATAGCAGTTTGGGCTTTGCTGAATAGAACTGTTGATTTTGTTCCTCCTAATGAAAAACTTCTAAAGACTGAGGAATTAAGATGTGACCTATCCTAAAATTACTATATTGTTATGTTGCTCTATATTTAGAAAATCTGTTAGATCCTCCTCCTACCCCTGAACTAGAAGCTGAAAGTTAAACTTCTGTCTCAAACAACCAAGGACATGTCCTGGACAAGCAGAGATATGTTCTGGTTGGGGCTTCTTTCTTAACAGTTGCTGCTTGTCTACCTTCTCTGCTCTTGCTGCTTTTTTTGGTGAGCAAATTAAATCACGAATTTCCAAGCTCCTGAGGAGTCTGAGCTGTTGGAGCTCAGGAGGAGGGCTGAGCAGCCGGGCAGTCGGGGGCTCGGTGCCTGCAAACCCAAAACACAGCTGTTAGGGCTAAAATTAGGGTTTCTCTAGTCTTGATGCATGCCCTGTGCTCCAGCAAGCTGTTTGTAAGCCATAAGCATTCCCAAGCATATCCCTGAATTACAGTGGGAATGTTAATGTGACCTTTCTCTAAAATTGTATTTATAGAGGCCTCTGAAATAATGAGAGACATCGGGACAGCCATCCAGTACCTGCACTCCATGAACATCGCACACAGAGACGTCAAGGTGAGGCCCCAAGGTGTGTGGGCAGGGGAATACTCACGGCAGGGCAAAACCTGGGCAGCAGTGATTTTAACAGAACTGGGAGTGCAGTCAGATGGTCAAAGTGTTCCTGTTCCTCTGGCAGTGTGAGAAAGGATTTGCTCACTAGTTTGCAACTAGTCCAAGGTTGGAATATTCATGTGTGCTAATGCCTTCCAGTTGTGTACAGAATGCAGAAAAATCTCATGATAGTCAGATGCTTAGTTAAAGAGGTACTGCCCACTTGCAATCCATTAATTAGCAAGAAAATAACACTGCTTCAAGTGAAGTTATACTAGATGCCTCTATATACAGTCTTTGCCAGCTATTAGTTGTTTTCAGCATNAAAATACCCCCACAAAACCCTCAAACAGCAGAAAAAGGAGAAACTTTTGGGAGGAATAATACCAAGTTCATGCATCTATCCCACTTCAATAACTGTGTGAATATTTGGGAAAAGAGGGAGATCTCAGATCTCAGTTACTGTCAGTGTTTAATGAGGTAAAATTTGAACCCCAATCTCGTTGGGGAGGTTTGACAGAGTTTGTAGTGTTGTATGTTGTGTTCATGCTGTGAAGTGCACAGCACAAGCAAAGCCAAGCTCGCTGCACCCCGGCATTTCCAGCATAGGGACACGGCTCGGGGTGGAATGTGCTGGAGAGCAGGACATGTAATGATAGTCTGAGGCAGCAGATCAATTCCACAGCTCTGAGCTGGTGGATTTTCTACAGATGTTTCTGTGTGTTTAGCTGGAGGGAGAACTGACACATCATGGTGTCACCAGGGGGTAAACTGAGAAACAAGTTGGAACTAATTGCAGATAATGGAAATACCCTGTTGTCCCTGTTCTTGGGCACAAGAGCTTGTATTTCCCTCTGTGTCACTTCTGCCTCTATGGAGTGTGGAGCAAGAGTGGAATTAACTCAGGTTTCAGGAGACAGGGGAGCAGCAAAGGGACTGTGTCTGTACCGGATAATTTTGATGGAGTTGTGTCAGTTGCTCATGGAGGGTTTGCCTGAGGATTTCCCTTGTCCTGCCGCTTTGGGATTGGATCAGCTGCTGTCATCACACAGATCAGTCCCAGGATGTGCAGAGAACTGGGAGAGGTTCAAGAAGCCAGACTGGATGCCCACTGGACAGGGTTTGTGGTTTGCTCTCCCAAATACCTTGCTAAAGAAGGATGTTGATGCTTAGTCCAAGCAAAAATGCTGCATGGTGGGAGGGAACTTCCCGTGTGTTTGGTGGGGATGTGGTAGAAGTAAGAAGACCTAAATGTTGGTGGTGGGTTTGACCTGTCAGTTCATTAGGGACATCTCTTCATTGTCCTGTTTATCCTCTTTTGGTGGCCTTGCAGCCTGAAAACCTGCTTTACACGTCTAAAGACAAAGATACTGTGCTCAAACTCACAGACTTCGGCTTTGCCAAAGAAACCACTGTAAATGCACTGCAGACCCCCTGTTACACTCCGTATTATGTGGGTGAGTTATGCAAGACACATTTCTTCTGTGTTTCAGTCATTCCTTCCCTTACAGTGGTGGGAAATCTTCTATTGTGGATGTAATGAGTGTGTTAGCCTGCAGGATTTAAACTGGGATCAGACCCAAACCTACCTGGTTCCAGTACAGCTCAGTGCTCCCGCTTTCTGCCTTGATTGCAGAGGAAACAGCCTTCACAGGAGATACAAATGAGGATATACGAGGAGAGAGAGAGGATTTCTTCTGATTACACTCAAAGTAATCCTGATGTTTCCTCTGAATGATGCAATAAAAGCCATGATTTGAATTGAGCTTCTGATATTTGTTTCCTTGCAAAACTTTCCTTAGCTTAAATTAATGCAACAAGAGAGAAGAATATTGCCTGAGCTGTAAAACTTCTTTAAGTTGGCAAATTGAGGAATTAGTAATAAAGAACCAACATGACTTAATCGCAGCAGAATTTTTCCTTCATTTTGTCCAAAGTTGAAGCACTGTGTAATGAACACCACAGCAGACTGTCCTTTATGCACTCATTTTAGTCTTGAGTTAATAGTCATTCAT
Organism: Dryoscopus gambensis; assembly: GCA_013389985.1. Classification (NCBI taxonomy): domain Eukaryota; kingdom Metazoa; phylum Chordata; class Aves; order Passeriformes; family Malaconotidae; genus Dryoscopus; species Dryoscopus gambensis. The sequence continues at coordinate 126,736 of WEIT01037671.1, read as the reverse complement.
CATACGGTTTGACTGGGGCAGTCCATGCTTGGAATTTCTCTGCTGGAAGAAGGACTTAATTTGTTCAAAAATTTACTTCTCTGATTAAAGTTTGTAAAGTTTTCTGTATTGAAAGAGACTGTTATACACTGGCAGCAGATAATCACATTAGCAATACTCTTATTCTGATGCCTTCTTCTATATTTTTGTAAGCTAGGTTTAGTGATAAAATGTTAAGGAGTTTACACACGTATCTTTTTATGCCTTTATATTTGTGTATAAACAAGCTGACATTTCCCTTCTCAACACCTTCTTATAAACCAGCATGATTGCTCATATGTTTAAAGAATAATTTTCCTTACAAAATCAAGCTCCCTGCCAGTTTACCTGCCCCAGGGGACAAAAAAAAATCCCCTCTAAATGTATCTCTGTCTAATTTTGTTACTTAGTGGAAAAAATATAATGCTCTGGAGGCCAAAGAAAAATACAGTGCCCTGTAGCTGCTGGAGCTAAACACACCACCTAGGTATCGTTCAAAATTTTTATCACAGCTCCAGTAGGGCCTTTCTATTCTGATTGCTGGAACATATGCTGCTGCCTCTTTCAGTGCAGTGTCTCCCTGCACACATTTAGCTGTAGCTCCTTCTGCTTTTTGGTAATCTTAGTACTCTCTTGAGCAGAGACACACCAAGGTGAGGAGTAGGGCATCTTTCCAGCTCTGTTCCTCCTTTTTAAAGCTACTTTAGATGCTTTTAGGGACTTGTCAGTCGAAAATGCTACCCAGTTCCTGCAGTGACTTGCATGTTTTTAATGCCTCTGATACCTGTTTTTGAAGGGTGCTGCTTCTGACAAGGTGATGGAGATGAAGAGAAATATCTGGTACTCTGTTAATTTGTGGTTTTAATCTTCCCCAGCCCCAGAAGTCCTTGGTCCTGAGAAGTATGACAAATCATGTGACATGTGGTCATTGGGTGTCATCACATATATTCTGTAAGTATTTGGGAAGAAACCTGGTGAACAGAAAGAGAACACTTGTTAAATCTGCACTCACAAGTAATTGTGAGTGCACTGGGATTGTGCAGCCATCAGTAGAATATAAGCTTGAATAAAACTTTTTAAGTGATGAAAGGACTTAGTTGTGAAAATTCTTTTGTCCACTCTTACAGCCTGTGTGGGTTCCCTCCATTCTACTCAAACACTGGTCAAGCCATTTCTCCAGGGATGAAGAGAAGAATTCGGATGGGGCAATATGGATTTCCCAACCCAGAGTGGGCTGAAGTATCAGAGGAAGGTAAAAATGCTCCCTGGTACTGATGAGTGTGTGCATGCTGGTGTGTGGTGCTGCAGTGCTTACAAAGAGACTACTTCTAAAAATCTGCCTGAGCTTTTGTTTCCCTTTCTTTTACAATTTAAATCAATTTTTTGTAAGGTGATACAGAGAACCACTGGGAACTCAGATACCAGCCAGCAACCTCAGTGCTGCAAAAAGTAAATGACTGCTGAAAACCTTCTTTCAAAATCTAGCTAGTGCTAGTGAATGCTGAGATTAAAATCCCTCTGGAAACAGAAGTCTCTAATCCTTAGAAAGGAGACAGCCAGGACAGCTCCAATGCAGGCTGAGCTGGAAGAAAGGCCAACTGTTTCAAGATCTCATTCAGTCTTTGCCCTCCTTGGTGATGCAGCCAGCAAGGATGGCAAATTTTCATGCTAGCTTTTTGGGATGTGGGAATTTGCCAGCCACCACTTCAATCAAGGTCAACAATTTGCTTTGTATAAAGCATTGATCAAAAGCTGCTGGGCTCAAATCAGTGTCCCAAAAGTGGGTGGTTTTGATTCCCTTTTATCCTGACAGTCTCATAAGCTGAAAGTCTCACCTGCCTGTCATATTAAAGACAAGGGTCAGCAATGTCTGGGCTTACCTGTTTTTCATACAAGCCCTTTACATTTCTGTCATCCTGGTTTTGTCTGCTGCTTAGCAGTAACAAGTTATCCTTGGATCCTGCTGTGCTCTGGGGCATCTTCACCCCTCACTGGATCTCGTGGCTCTGTGCAGCACAGCCTGCTGCACATTGTTGAGGGAGATGTTTTAGTCATGGGTTTCTGGCTAAATATTTCCTCTGCTTTGGGTCTTGTTCATATTCCAGCAGTTAAAGGCATGCTAGAAGAGCTCAGTGAGAGAACATGTACTTGGACCGTGTGTAGGGTTTCTGTATGCTTGCATGGATGGAGATAGGGGCCCTCCACCTTTGATCCTGTTAAGATCATCTCGTTTGTGGGTGTTTTTCAGGCTGATGAGACACCTTCAGCAGGCTGCTGCTTTTTTCCCTGCTTTGTGCTGTTCTTGTCCTTTGCAGCCTCTCTCAACAACTAAACTTGTACCTCTGGCAACTTTTTACGAGCATTTAGTCATCCTGCATGTGATGTTCCTAAAAGAGAACTCTTGTTTAGAAGTTTTTCTAGGTTCCCCAAGGAAGTTTTGTGTAAGTCCTTCTAAATAAGTTCCTTTGGATGCAGTGTTTTCAGTCTGTCCACCCACATTAATGAAACTCTTGTCTAGACTCTCACCATCTCATATCTCAGTTATTAGTTCTCATGCTTTGGCAGATCCCATGTTCACAGAAAGCTGCTGCAAAGCCTGTTTGTGCAATCCATTTATTTGGTTTTTTTTGTCTTTTTAGTGGCCTCTCAGTTGTCAAAGGTCATTGTCCCTCTTTTCCACAGCCTGTGCTAGTTGTTGTCTTCCATCATTTCTCAAAACATCCGCTTATGTATTCATTCAGCCCATAAAGCCCAGCTTGTTGCCATCTTTGAGGCAGGCAGCTTAGCAGCTTTCTGTTCCTGTGCTTCTCTTTTCCTCCGGCTGTTGCTCTCAAAGCAGTTGGTGTGGTGATGTAGAGAGCATAGCTGGAATCCCCAGGCCTTTTCTTTCCTTCTTGCCCTTGCTTTGGATGTTTGCCTGATTTGCCCCTTTAAGCACAGTAACCTGCCCCACTGTACATGGCTTCTTACTACGGTCACAGCAATAGGGAGGTGTTTTCAGTTCTGCAAGATTGTGTTTCTTCATTCAGCAGGTCCTTGTGTTCCCGAGGTTATTTGGGAACGCAGCCCTAGACTACACCATGCCCTGTTGGTTCTGTTTTTCAGCCAAACAACTCATTCGCCATTTACTGAAGACTGACCCAACAGAGAGGATGACAGTCTCTCAGTTCATGAATCACCCGTGGATTAATGTGAGTCTTATATCTCTTTTTACCCCATGAATTGATTCTTACGTGCCGAACTTAGGTGTAGCTTCACACAGCACAGCAAGAGAAGGACTGTTATTACTGTTGCTCTCTTAGTTAACCTCCTGTGCCCTCCACAAAGGGTCATCTGCCCGTAGAACCACAATTGTTCTTGGTGTTACCAGAGGACACACAGGGGGAAACACCCACAGTCGTGTCCTTGGAAGCAACAGCCCAAGATGTCTCTATATGCTGTGAGCAGGCAGTCAGTGTTGACTCTGCAGCATATGCATATTTTACTCTCTTTAAAAATTTAAAAATAAACTCTCTGTGCTTACTTCATCGGTGCAGGATTTCAAGAGCTATTATTAGTGGTCGCAGGCACCATTGTGCATAGCTGTGTTAGTGTGAACACGCTCCTGTGCTCAGTGGGAATTCTCATCCTTGGCAGGGTTTGGAAATGCATGGGGGAGGAGCAAGGGTCTCTTACTGCCCTGTGAGAGATTGCCAGGTAGGGTGGTACACAGAGCTATTCATGGTCTCAGTTCAGGTTTCATTCTATGACTTGATTGAATTTACTTTTCCTTAAAAGAACCTTTTTGGGTAAAAAAGAAAAAGTTACTTTATTAATACAAAATGGACTATTTCAAACAAGAGACACAAATCCCAGAAGTTGCAAGACTGAGTTTCATGATACCATCTCTGCTCTGTAGGTGTCCCTCTGTAGGGATGATAACCTACTCAAAAATAGTAGATTATACTTCTCACATTTGTGTCTAAAAAGATACCAGTCTTGTTCTTGCTGCCCAAAAAATCATCAGCCAGGAACAGAATCACTTCTGCAGTAGAATGCCCTTTGTTCCCCTAGTGTTGGTGTGTCTATGCTGATCCTCAGAGGACGGGGCAGAAGCAGAGGTGTGGCTGAGAGCCCCCATTCTTACAATGCCTGCTGCAGGATCTGAAAGCCCTTGGAATCTAATGAAATGTGTCTGTGGGACATCCTGATGAAGTAGAAAGGTGGTGTCATTCAGAGTTGTGAAAGCTGAGAAACTGAGGTTGTAAAGACTCTGTAGAACAGACCCCAGACAATGTTTCTTTTTTAACTGAATAAAAATGTAATCACTGCTCAGAATAAATACCTCCAGCTTTAAGTGTTTGAAGCCCCAAGAAGGTGTTTCAGAAGTCAGCAGGTGAGGAATTTCATGGAGTGAGTGCCTAATAGCTAAGGAAGCTGCCACCTACAGCGACACTTGTTACTTGGAATATGCACAGAGCCAATTAATGAGGAGGAGATTAGAGACAAGGTCTGCAGACTCTGCTGCAGCAGAGCCCTGCTCCCATACCCTTCCTGGAAGGAAGCTGCAGGTTGGCTTTTTTTTCTGCTAAACCTCTTGCTCACAGGGGGCAGAGGGAGGGAGAGGGAAAGACCAGTACAGTGAATGTCTGTGTTCTCCCTTTTCCTAAATCCCAAAGTAGAAACATGTCTGGGGAGTTGCACAAGCAGCGGAGGAGGGTGCTTATGTCTCTTTTTTTTTTCTTTCCCCTCTTTTTTTTAATGAGATGGATGGCAGAAGTATTTTACTGTGAACTAGACAAAAATTGTCAGTTTAGGTGGAGCACAGAAGCCTGTAGTTCCTTGTGTATAAGATTTTTTTTTAACAAGCAACAGCTCACAGCAGAAAGGAGAGCACCTTCCACAGGGACATCACTGAAGCCAGTCTGCTTGTTTTCCATTTCTCTTGTCCCAGCTGTGTTTGGGACAACTGTACCCTGGCCAGCTGGGGTCCTTTTCCAGAGGATGCAGGAGTCATTTCTGCTTTGCTTCTGTGACTGCTGCACTGCTGCTCTGAGCTCGGGGGAGCACAAGCCCTGCTTCCAGTGTAGGGTTTGTTTTACAGGGATGTACAGGGATCTCCTTAGACTTTGTTGACGTGCAGCTGTAGGATGCTGCAGCAGCAGACAGCAAGTTTGGGTAGAAAGCATAAGGAAAATAGAGTATCCAAATGAAACTGTAGTTTGGGTTATAGACTGGCAAGAATTAGACTTGCTGAGTTAGCCAGGGAACTGTATTTCATGCTTTAGAAATTGTCCCTTATTCTAATGTAAAGTATCTCCTGATCTTTCGTGGCAGGTGAGCACAGATCTCAGTTTCATGTGGATGCACTGTCTGCTGAGCCGTGCCTTGCTCAGAAGAATTGTGTCATTTCCTCTTTGGGGCTTGCTTAGTCTGATGAAGTGATAATCTCAGTTAATGCATATGTACAAGAAAATGTCTCCTACAACAAATCCTAGGAGATAAAGGTCAAATTAACCACTTTAAGAGATTGACTAATGAATAGTGAAATGACAGTTAAAATCTAAAACGTACCTAAAAGTTTAGGTTGGACTGGAAGGGAGCAGAGTGGAAGAAGCTCAGCACTGATTTCTCTTTCCTTTTGTTCTCTCAAGACACTGTTGTGTGGCGACTGTAGTCCTTTTCTACTACACACAAGTTCATTTGTGGAGTGATTGGAAGCAGGAATAATGAGGGTCATTGGAGGATGTTAGATCAAGTTTTATGCCCTTCATACACATAGAAGAGCAAGAAGTCACTTCCCAAATGTTTTTTTTTCAGAACTTCTTTTGGTATTTTGTTTTGTTCTCAGAGATCAATGTCAGTGCCACCAACTCCTCTTCACACTGCACGGGTCCTGCAAGAGGATAAAGACCACTGGGATGAAGTTAAAGTGAGTGAATCCAAGTTCAGATTTCAAGTCAAATCTGATAGGAGATGAAATGTGCTGCCTTCTCTGGGGATGTGCATTTCCTTGGATACTGGCTATTTTGAATACAATCATGTCAAACAAGGGAGGCATAAACAGTCTTAGTTAGAACAGTAGTGTATATGATAACTGTTTAAAAAAAGAAGGAATGCTATTTGAGCTTCATCTCGCAGCCTTACAGCTGCACCAGATATCAACAAAGATGGTGTTTATGATCAAAGGCATTAATGATGCTCCTGCTGAGCTACTGTGTGTACCCAGGGAGGAGAAGGATGTGCTGAGGCCATTTGAACTTCATTACAGTGAAGAATGTGATGAAAACGTAGGGGGACAGGTGCGAGGACTGAGCTGCATTCTGGTTTTCTGCAGTGCTCTTGAATTTTGGAACAACACTGAATAACCTTAGTCTTGTCTTGTTAGGACATTTGGTGGGAGAAGAAGAGAGAAAAAAATAATATTGTCTCTTCCTTAATCTAAGCAGATGTCTCACCTACTGTTTGTACTGATGACTGCTGAATGCCGCCTGCAAACAGAAACTGTAGAGCACACTAAAAGTCTTAGCTCTTTCCTGCTGGCCTTTAACAGGTTGGCATGCTTTTACAATTAAGTCTGAATTTTCTGCATTTAAAATTTTTAGCATTTTGACAATTGCAACATTCCTGTAGTGTATTTTATTAATTACTGATTTTATTTAAATCACTGATATGTAGTCTCAGCTGTTGGGCTACGTAATGGTAAAATTTTCTAGGACCTAGGCAACATTTGCCTTCTGAGTCAGAGATCAAGCAGATATTTTCACTTAGCTGCCTTTTTTCCCATGTTTCTGAGAATTTCTTCTGCTTGTGCTTTTGTATAGGTCCCAGAGGTATTCCCTCAAGCTACCAACATTCCCGTGATACTGAATTGTTTTTCCTTTCCTGAACCAAATGCTTAGACTTTTGTTTACTTTAACATATATTTTTTTTTTACAACCTTATTAAAAAGTTTGAAATGTGTCTGTACTTAAGCATTAATTCAAACTAAGGAGGTGTGGCAATTTGAAGCACATCCTTTTAAAGATCTTTGTGTGGAGGTGCGGAGCCAGTGAGGGAGAAGTGCTGGGCATAGGGACAGGGTGGAATTTAGGCCAGCAGAGCGTGGTCCTGTGTGCTCCCATGTGAAATGCTGTGTGAACAGTTCCTGCTGGCCGAGCCCCGGGTGGAAAGAGGCCACCAGGGTCCTGGTGCAGTGCTGCAGAGAGGGCTCAGCTCTCGCTGGCCAGGGGTGACAGAGGGCTCCTTGTGTCCCTCCTCTCCGGGCTGTGGTGTGGGGTGGCCGTGCTCTGGCTGCCTCAGGGGCTTCAATCCATTGCTTGCTTGCTTTCAGGAGGAGATGACCAGTGCTCTGGCTACCATGAGGGTGGACTATGATCAGGTGAAAATCAAAGACTTGAAAACATCCAACAACCGCCTCCTGAACAAGCGCCGCAAGAAGCAGAAGCAGGCGGGGGCCTCCTCTGCAGCCCCGGGCTGCAACAACCAGTGAGGGCAGAAGCCAAGGACCTGGGGGTGGAGGGTGAAAGTTAAACAGAGCAATTTAAAATCACATGATCACCTCAGTCCTCACCACAAAGGCAATGAGATCGTGAAGACGCTATCCTGCAAAGAGGGAACAGTGTGATAATGTTTTCATAACTTGAATCAGGGCTTTGCTTTTGAAGACTAATGGATCTGACATGATTCTGTTGCGTATTGCAAAGGAAGGTACAGTAACGCCAGAAGTGTTACAGGTTTTTGGTTTGGCTTTAACTGTGTAAGACAAGAGGAGGGAACAGGAGGCAGTCTCAGCATACTAATGCACTGAGGCTTTAACAGCCATCTACAGGAGTAACTTCTGCTGCTGTTTTAAACTGGGGAATAGAAAAGTGCCAAGTGTTCTGCTAAGAGTGTTTTCGTAGTTTAGTAGAATTGGTAATGGTCTATATTTCCAAACTTACCTCCTATAGTTACAGAATATCACCTAAACTGTAAACAGTTATTATTGTTACAGGAAAAAGCATCCATATGTTTCCATTTTCATAAAGTCTTCATGTAGTCTCATGTGAAGATTTGAGTTTGTCATGGATTCACGCTTGATAACATGTAAGTTTTCTGAACTGTAGCCACTATGTTGTGTCTTTGCCACTGTCAGACCCCTCTCTTGTAATGTTTTCAGTTTAACTGGTATTTTATGTGACGAGTTTCAGTAAGGATTTAAGTAGTTGAAAGTATCCTGTAGAGAACATTGCTGTTCTCTTGGATCCACAACCTCCAGGGCATGCAGCTGGACATGCAAGGGACTGCTTTAGAAGAGAGACTTCGGAAATTCAGGAAGAAGTGGCAAATGCATGTTCTCTGAATGGACCCTGGTGTCTGCCAGCATCCCTTCTGGTAATTATCTCCACATCCTGTGCCTAAGATGTGCTGATCACAGCAAACTGTGGGATGTTGGGGTTGGTTTGTTTCCTGGGGTCAGGAGCGGGGAGGATGCTACTTTCTTTATGGTGATTTGGTGGCGTTTCAGGATCCAAAGATTTTCACCACTTAAGGAAGATTTTTTTTTTTAGGTACATCCACCCCTTGTTTTTTTTCCTATTTTAATTCTTATTTCATGGGAACCTGGCCTTGGTTTGCTTGTATGTTTTATTTTGTGATCAGAATATTTTCTCTCACTGTATTTGGGGGTTCGGCTTTGCTTTTTTTAGTTTAGATGAAGCAAATATTTGTGAAAGCGTTATCAGAGTCTGGGATGAAAATGATGTGCTTCCAGTGACGCAGGCCAATACAACTTTGTGGTAGGCACACAGAGTGCTGTGTGTTAATAGGCTTGGGAGAATGTAAAAAGACAAAAAGGAAAACAGGGCTCCAGAGTGGATCTGCATTGTCAGATCAGAGTGACACACAGCAAAGCTCAGCTCGAGGCTTTGGACCTCATCTGGGGCGCCCAGTTCCCATCTTCAGAGTGCTGAATGAGACCTCAATTCTCCTTTGTGAACTGGTCCTGGGGTTTTGTTACGTGATTTATTAAAATCAGTTTTTAACATTCCTTCCTCCTGTCATCCCTGTTTTTGTTGAGTTGTTGCAGAGTTTGCTTTGCTTTGCAAGATACATCTGTGCTGAAGGTGACAGGACAGGGGAGAAGGAAAGTGTTCCATGATGTCCACATTCAAAGGCTGCCCACCTCTGAACATTTTACAAGATCACAAGGTTTTGGTTTTAAATATCAATCTCTGTAAAGTCGTATTTTTAAATTATTTCATGTTTCAGGTATCTGTGATTATAACATATCCTGTGTGTATTTGTTTTGCCATTTTGCTCCAATGAATTATGCAAATATTATTCACTACCTGTAAAAGAATACTACAAATGAAGAGTTGTGATGTGTTCAGGGTGCACCAGTTGGAATTAGAGCCAGGTCCAAGTTTCTGTCCCTTTATCCAAATCTTTTGAGGGAGGTACGTACATTATTGCTGCCATTACATCTCTGTGCCACATCAGGGTGATGGATGTTCCCAGGGCAAGCTGTGTATAATGAGATGTCCTGGCTGCCTTGGGGACAGTGCCACTGAAACTGTTGCAACCCAACTTTTTGCCTCTGCCTTGGCCAAGGTTTGAGCAGTTGCCACCTGGTGCCTCCTGGCTTGTCAGTTCATCCTGGAGCTCAAAGACAGGTCTGTTCCTGGGGAGTTTTCCGTGGGGAATTGCAAAACACACCTGGGCCTGATTCCTTCCTATGGGGCTCCAGTCTTTACTGCAGGTCAGAAGCTGGAACTGAGGCACCTGGCACAGCACCTTCAGCTTTTTGTCCTTGTGTGGCAGGACAGTCCTGTCTCATTAAACTCGGACTAACAGTTCTTGCCTTCTACCCTGCAGCGACAGCACCCAGGAGCACTGTAAAGCCCTGCAGGAGCCAGAGGAGGGCCTCAAAATGGCAGACATGGAAGTGTATGCAAGTATTGGACAGAAGGGTTTGTCTTTATTGTCCAGAGGGAAGGAGGAGGCTTGGGAGCTGAGAAGCAGCTGCCCTGTGATGTTTGGAGCCTCAAACTACTGCCCTGCAATATTTGGAGCCTCAAATTACTGCCCTGCTCCAGGCACTGCTGCCTTCTGCAGCCCAGTGGAGCTCGTGTTTTACCTGGCTCTGTGTCATCCGCAGCTGGAGGGACTTCCAGGGAGCAGGTTTGGGGTGCAGGCATTCCCCCAGCAGGGTCTGTGTGCTCCATGGCACAGAACATTCGATGGACTCAGCTCTGCCAGGCCTCACTGTGCCCCCTGCCCTGCAGCTCCAAGAGCTCCCCAAATCTGAACCTGCCATCAGCTCTCCTAAACTCAGCCTGCCATCAGCTCCCCAAATCTGAACCTGCCATCAGCTCCCCAAAACCAAGCTACCATCAGCTCCCTAAACCCTGCAGCATCGCAGGCCCTGCTCTGGGCCTGTGGCTCTGCAGAAGGTGTTGCCCCTCTGGCTGCCAGCTCGGCTCTGAGGAGGACCCTCCTCCTCCCTGCATTCACACATGTTATAAAGAGCCCTCGTGAGCTGGTGGTGGTGTTTGGGTCTTGCCTGTACCCTCAGACATGTCATACAATAGGCTTTTTAGAACCTGCTGCTCAGGATCCAAATTTATAGCCTGTTTTTAGAAAGGATAGGCTATTACAGAACTGATTATGCATTTGCATATTCATCAGCCATATAGAGGAGGTAAAGAGCTGGGAAGGGAAAGAAGAAATGAATGGTCAATAGAGAAGGCTTCAAGGAGAACACAGATTAAAAGGTCTATTTATTTTTTACAGCAGAAGCTAAAACAAGGACTGTGCACAATTCCCCACCCCCATCCCTTTCCACAGCGATTGCTCATGGGCCGCTGCCTCCCCTTGTGTTTCTCTGCACTGTGCTCCTCACACACGTGGTTCATGTGCTCTCACCAGTGCTCTTGCTCTGATCCACACACAAATGTGTGCCCAGGCATGCAGGAAATTCCCTCCCTCTCTTTCCCAGCTCTTGCACTACACACTTTCTTACCTCTTTGATCACATCTACCACATGGTGAACCTGGGTTTGATGCGGTACAATTAAAAACTCACATTAATGATAAGCTCTTGGCCTAATTCTGTGTTTTTCTATTTGTCAAAACCCAGCATGCAGTCCTGGGGTTGCTTTTCTGTCTTAACACTTCACTGCCTTGAGTCTGGAGGCCCAATTACGTAAGTGCTTCTGACTTGTCTGACATGAGGGATAATGAGAATGCTACATACTCGGTTTGATCTAATTTCCCTGTCGTCTTTTCAATTCACACTTTATTTGGCCCATGTTTAGACAAAGGTGCTTTTGAGAAGAGGAAGGTTTAGTGAGGAGGAGAGAGCCAAAGGTTTTAATTACTTGCAGGGAATCATGTACTGTTTTAAACCTGTGGTCCAGGTGGGGAGGAGGTGTTAATGTGTGCTCAGCTGCTCTCATGTGTTCTCCTGCTCAGCCTAAGGATGGAGCCAGCTCAGCTAACAAACCTCAGGGACAAAGGGAGGGAAGCAAGCAGGGTATGACTTCACATGCAGGAGAACTCCTTTTTTTCTAAGAGTAAATGTTTCAGGGAGTGTTATTGTGGAAATATCAGAATTTTCTTTTTCCTGGGTTCCAGTATTTCCCATTTTCACCCGGTTGTTCTCAGTAATGGAGCTGGCATAGCTGGGAATGGACATAGTTAATTCTCTTTTAGAGTGCCTAAAAAGGATGAAGACAATGAAGGAGACAGAGAACACATACTCAAAACCTCAAAACAAAAATCTTGTTAAAAATTCTTGCAAGCTAACAGGCAAGTCTTCAGCTCTGTAGTTAAATGTATCTCACCTGTGGAAAATTGAGGTTAGAGCAAGCCTAGGTAATAACATTTGCTGAAGAAATGTTTCCCTGAAATCTTTGCACCAGGTAAGAAAATTCTTTTTGGGAATTAAGTCCAGCTTTAAAATAGGAAATTTTTTTTCAGTTTGTGTGGTTAGAGGAATTTAATGGAGCAAAGGGAGCAGAAATGGGGGATGATATGTCATGCTGAAGAATAAGATCAGAAATGTCTGCTGTTGTATTGTACTCCAACTTATTTTTTTACTGCAAGTGCTACCTCTGTACAGACATAGCAAGATAGATTCAACTCTTTATTAGTCTCTTTTAGCATTGGAGAAGGAGGATGTTGCTGCACTCTAGGGAAATGTGGAAGATAACCCTGTGACTGTAGATGAACATCTATTCTGGTAACTCTGTAAATGATGCCTAGCATTAAATTTATTTTAAAATTTCCTGCCTCATGAATCTGCCAGATGCCAAAGTCTCACAGGTCTGCTCTAACTGTGTGAAGGCACAGAGGCATCACTGTCAGTGGGTTTCCTCCTGCTATTTGGGACCACAAAAGGAAGCAGTTGCTGATAGGTACTGCAGTGGTTTTAGTTTCCAGGAGCCAAAAGAGGAAAAAAGGTGTCTTTCAAATAGCTGGAGATAAAAGAGAGCCTGGCCCTTTCTGTCATCTGTGGAGGAATATCTTGGCCTTTAGTTCAGCTCCTAGAGCTGCTCGTAACAAACATGTTTTAGCTGTGTGGGGCTGCAGGCCCAAGGCACTGGAGAAATCTCTGCTGCTGCTTTCCCACTGTGAGCCAGGGAAATGCACTCACTGGGGCCATGGTTGCAAACCACTGGGAGTTCTTGGTCCTGGGGCTACCGTGAAGCTGAATAATGCCAGAAAGGAGGCACTGCATTGTTTGCTTCCATGCTGGGCGTCTGAGTGTATCTGTTGAATTTTCCTGCCTCCAAGGTCTGTCCTGGTACTGCCAGTGTAGCAGCTGTTTCTTCATTTGTTAACAGGGAGCACAAATGCTTCTTTTGGGGAGTGCATTTCGTTCTCTAAATTTCAAAACTGGAATGAAATTCCTAAACTGCATGGTTATTTTGCCTAATACGTTCTCCCCAAACTTCCAGGCTAATCCATTTGAGAAACATGGAAGATGTTCCCAAGAGACTTCTTATTGCTTAGCTACTGAAACACCTGCTAAAACTGAGCTCTTTTAAAAACTGAAAATTATTTAAATGTGAAAAAGAGTGGGTTGATCTGGAAAAGAAACTTCTCAAAAGACTAAAATTAGAACGGAATGTGTTAGAAGAGAAATACTGGTGGGGGAGGAGGACTAAGGGTTTTTTTAAAATAAAAATGCTACTGCTTGAGTAATGATCGAGGAAATTCTGGTTAGGATATTAGCTGCTGCTCCAACCCAGAGCAGTTCTTGGATTCAGAAATAATTATGTTTTCCTAAAGATAGATCTACAATACAGACTCCAGGGTTTTTTTCTGAGTTGGTCTAAAGCAAGGATCAGCTTGATATTTATAAATGAAACTTTTGAGTAAATGCTGTTAGTGAACCAAATAAATAGCGCCTTTTTTTTTTTTTTTAGAGCAACTAATAACTGAATACATAAGCTTTGCGGATTAACTTCTGCTTTCCTAAAGTTGCCTGAGTGAGCTGCTTGCAGAAACCTTGTAAGGTGAAGTTACCTTTCCTTTTTGCTTTTGGAATTTTGCATTTCTATCTTGCACTTTAACCCATTGCACGTTTGACTTTTGTCTTGAATAAAAATCCAATTAGTTGTCCCAAGACTACCATTCCATGATGCAAGGTTTTTTTCTCTTTTCTTGGCTCAATTGCAGTTGTATCACTTCTTCTTTTATTTCTGAACTACTTGTGGTGTAAGGTATTGGAAGAATTTCAAGGAATCCCACTACCTGGCAGGAAGCAAGAAACTTTATTGTCTGTAAAATGGTAAGGAGGAAAGTTCCAAGCAATGGCTAATAGAAGGAAAAATCACCCTCTGAGGAAAAGAGAACATCTCTACAGAGAAAGGCACCCAACTACAAAGAGTAAAATGAGATGGTCTGGTTATCTTCCTTTTAAATCCTTTGATTTTCTTCTCCTCCTTAATTTCAATAGTTTGATGTATTTTATACTGCTTGGAAGTCCTGAGTACTTCCTGTAGAGAGACTTGACTGCAGTATTTCAGTTTCTTCCCTAAACATTAAAAAAAAAATCCTATAGAAGTTTTATGCTGTAGGATATTTTAAATCTGAGGAGTAGGAAGGAATTGAATTTCCTGATTTAAAGTGACTCAGCTTGGTCTGCCTCCTTGTTTCGTAATAGATTCTCTGCATCCAGCTCAAACCTTGGCTGGCACTCGGGAGAGCTATCAGATGTTTTCTCCAATGATTTGTCATTCCTGCACAAAGTCAGTTTTTAAGCTGTTCCCTGAGGATCCTGGAACAACCATCTCGTAAGCAGTGATTAGCTCAGAAGGTGCATGCCTGTGCCACAAGGCATCTGGTGCTGTTCCTTGGAGCTTCCGTCAGCTCCCGTCGGACAGGGACGTGCCTGGCCAACAGGAACTCAGCCATCATCAGCCATTACTTTAATAATATTGTTTGTTTTATAGTATCTGCAGCCACTCCCACACATCAAACCTTCTTCCCATAACCACAGTCCAGTATGAAGTGTTACTTTTATTTCTGTGTGAAACCTTCCTGGTGGTCGTGTTCTGTACTAAGTAAATTAATTTCAAAGCATTTACTTTTAAGCCTGATACCTTTTTTTGGTAGGATTCCTGAGATGTTGTGTTTTCCTTTGGAGCAGATATTGTTCCCACCTCTGGAAAATTATTTCCAGTGAGAATTTGAAAGGAAAGTTCATATTTGTTAAAAAGAAGGTTGATATTTGTATGCCATGTATGGATGCATATGACGAAGTAATAATGTGGAAGAATCTAATTAGTACTATCCAGGCAACGGAAGACCTTGAGCTTGCTTGATTAGAATTAACTGCTGCATACATGAAAGGAGAAATTGAATTCAAATTTCTATTAATCAGAAATACCATCCTGCCTAAATGATTAAAAAAAAAAGCCATGCTAATTTTCTGTTGGAATGATGATGATGTACATGTCAAGTGATTTTTGTATTGCTTTCATCTTTGAAGTTGTATATCCTAAAGTAAAGTAGACACAGAAGTATTTCAAGTTTTGTGGTCCGAATGCTTTCAGTTCAGAAGTACAAATATATATTTACGTACACAGAAATAGGTACTCTGGCACAAAGCCTCCAAAAATTTTGTTGGCAAGTTCCATTTTGTCCTTTCCCACAGGATCAAGCAGGTGAGATTCTCACTGCCAGTGAATGTTGTGTAGTTCCACATCTGTTTTCTCTTTCCCCTCTGCCACTGGACATTGTTTATTCCAAGGAAGAGGAGGAGAGCAGCAGAGGGGAAGAGCCCTGGCTGGAATTGCCTGGGTTGTTCTGCACGTGCAGGTGAAGCCTGGCAGGACAGGGAGCTGTGGGTCTGTAATGTTGCTCAGTATCTGCACCTTGGCTCTGTAGGAAACTTCAATATTGTGGGAAGCTGCCTGGCAGATCATGACCACTTCTGTGTCATACTTGGCATTTCTTCTTGGTTTTTTCTGCAGCAATTGGGTTATAAGAAAACTATGGTCTGTTGAAATAGTCTCATAGAGGGTTAGGGAAAGGCTGTTTGGCTTGCTGAATGCCAGCTTTGTGTCAGTTTGTGTGTCACAAGCTATCAAGGAGTGTGATGAAATAGAGACTCTTGATCTCAAATGCTGCCAGCCACAAAGACACCAGCATCTTGTCTCAGACAGGTTTGGAGGCTCTCTGTCCATCTTTGTAAGTCTTGAGAAGTCCGAGTGACACAACTCCATGTGCTGTGGCAATGTCACAGACGAGGAATTTCTTTCAGGCAGATTCCTCTGTTTGTGTACAACTGGGACAAAACCTCACATGTGACCAATCGTCACAAAAATGGAAATACACTGCTCACATGAGGAGTCATGTACAAGCTGCTGTCCTGATATGCAATGGGAGCAGGAAAAGCAGTTATCAGGGAATGGCCAAATGTTGAATTTCATGTTCTCTTGGACTGTGTGTTTAGCTGAGGGGTTGAACATCACCCTCCTTGATATAAAAATTAATAGATTCTCTTTGACAGTGGATCAGAGCAGAGTGTGTTCAACTGCGCATCAAAGTGCAGAGATATAAATGTTAGACTAAATTCCAAAATCTCAAGTACATGTAGCAACAAAGGGAAAGAATATGTAAAGTGCACAAACAAACTTAGCTTCGTGCCTTATTTTGAAAATAATTCATAGTAATCTGCATGTTACTTAGAGTGCCATCTCTGGGCATCAAATACTTGTTTTATGAAGGAACTGTGCCACGTTCCTATGCTTGAAAGTTGAAAGAGACTTACTAAACACCTTACAGTGTTTGAAATAATGGTCCTAAGGTTCAGCTCTGTCTATGCTTTTGAGGGAGGCTCGTTGATTCGGGGAATCCCAAATAAGCAGGGATGGAGCGGGTGCTGCAGTGAGCATCGGTTCATCTGTACCTGCAGGACTGCAAGGGACAGTCAAACCAGGCTGCTGTGATGGCAGATAGACCTTGAGCTCCTGTAATTTGGAGGGCAAAACTGAGGCCACGCTAATTTGTTTCTCATTTAGTCCTTGATCTTCTGTCTTTATTCATGTCGCTGGAGATAGGATCGCTCTGACAGCTCTGGAGGGGGAGCAGGACATTTCAGGTGGCTGCTGGCCATATCCATGATAAATGGAGAGCCCTGTCCATGTGCACAGAGCCAACTGCAGGACTGGGAGCGTGGGCTGAGTTCCAGCCTGGTTCACACGAGATCTGACCTTGTGCTGCTGCAGGCAGGCTCCTGTGTCTGGCATCACAGCTGTTTGTGTTTCTCACACCTTTTTTAAATAATTTTTTTTTTAATAGGAAAGGTAAAGGATTCCTATGCTTTTTGACCTGATGTATGTTCCTTTCCACTCTTTTCTGGGATTATGGTCCCTTCCAACCCAAACTGTTCTGTGACTGCTCTATGATTTACACAGTCATTGCACTCGCTGTGTGAGAGTTACGGGGAGGAGCATGCAGAGATGATCCTCTGATCCTGCAGTGTAGTCGCTGGCTGAGCCAGGCACCAGCCATTGACAAGAGGAGATAATGTCCCTTTGAATGTCCCCAGTTAGGATAATTCTGGTTTTTAGCTGTTCATTCATTAACAGAGAAGTAAACAGTGCAGCAGAAGGTTGTGAAGCAGGGTGTTTATTCACTTGTTTTCTGGCCTTCTCTCCGGATTAATGAAATGACTCATGGACAGTAATAACATGCTTGGAGGGGGAAAAGAGAAAAAAGGAATAGAAATATCTGGAGGTGGGACATATAAGGCCAAATCCTTCTGTCAGGACACCCACAACTCACGTTACATATGTGATCTGATTCTCTTTTTTAAATTTAAAGAATGAATCATGGCCAAAACCCCAGGGCCAAAGAATCAAATGGGCATCTAGAATGTGCAGAGTGGTTTAGATCTGCGTGAAAGAAAGGGCTGGTGAGGCTGTGAGGCTCTGCAGTTGCTTGTAAATGCTTCTGTGCAACTTGGCCTTTTCTCATACCGTGTTCCCCTCTGACCAAGAGGAGGCACAGTGTGTGTGATGTCCCACAGTGTTCCTAACACGGGTGAGGAACACAGCACAGCACCACTGACCCATTCTGACTGTGCCTCTGTGCTGCCACTCAGCCCCCCTCTGCTTCTGAAGTCCCACCCTGTGGTGATGCTCAAACCCTTACCAGCCTCACAAAATGGTGAAAGGAGAATAGTGAGACTGCTCTGATTTCAGAGATACTCAAGGGCTCGCTGTCCTTGGAGAATTTGGAGCTGAAAGACTTGGAAAGGTTACATGAATTTTGGGCAGAGAAGGAAACCAAACACAAAACCAGATATCACTGATGCACTTGGAACACCCAACGAACTCGGTCCTCTCTACTGCAGCTTCCTAAGGAGCACTCAGACCCATCTTTGAGAAGGTGATATATCTGCTTTTGAGTTATTTACTAATAAAAATCCAAAATTTTCCATATTAAAAACTGCATGAACGATGAAGCACAGGTATCTTTCAGTTTAACAGCACAATTTTTCAGCAAGATTCAACAAGCTGAAAGCAGGACAAGAGAAGAATAATAATTGTGGAATCCTGAGAAGAATTAATTCTAGCATGTATTACCAGGCAATCCTGATGTTGGGAAAAACAAACTGAGATGCACCTATGTGATACTTTCAAAAACAGAAAACGCTGCTCAGCATTCGTATTAGAAATTATTATCAATTCAGAATCCTTGTCATCTCAGGGAAATGATGTGTGAAATGCTGTCCTCAAGACCTCTTTGGTTCTGGCTTTTTCTCCATGGGAGTATATATCACATGGAAACCTAAACTCCTACTCTGAAAACGGCTTAATTTTTAAATTCTCCAAAATTTGGTTTATAGCCAAGATGTTCTGCTATTTATTGTTCATTTAAAACTGTTTGTTGATAGCTTCTGTGTTGTTTCATTTTGAGAGGAGCCAGTATTTTTAGGGTGGAGATTTAAGCCACACAAGGTGAAAAACAGGGATGAAGCTGGAGAAGGAAGAGGAACTTGTCAAAGCCTGTAGAGAAGAAGTGAGGATAATTAATCAGACAAATGGAGATAGAGAGCAGGTGTGCAGAGGGAATAGTCTGATGGAACAAAAAGGCAGCAGAGTGAAAATGAATGTCAGAAGAGATGAGTTTCTATTTTATGCATTATAAGCTGTAACAAGAAAAGTTTTCCTTAACAGGCTGAATTTTTATTTTTTGAAAAATAGCCTTACAAACATTAATCAAAACATGAGCATTTTAATTTTTTAATTGTAAATTGTTTATTAAATATAAATAATTTGATTCATTGCTGACCACCTAAACAGTGAATATGGAGTCCCCTCACAAGCCTATGAATTCCAACAAATGACTAAAATATATTATGTGAAAAACAAGTTTCCATAGTTTGAGTAAGGGAAATATATTAGAAATACTAAACTGGGGAGAGAAAGGGAAATATAGGGCAAGGGCAAAACCAGTTTTCCCTTGATATGTTTGTAAACCAAACATTTTGCAGTATTTAGGTCAGTACAGGAGGCAGGACCACCGTTTATAAACTGCAGTGAGAGGGAGCAGTTGAGGTTCCCTCTGGGGCAGGCAGGGTAAGGTCAGGTCCCCTGTTTCTCTGAGCAGCAGAGCAGTGTCACCTCCTTCCCCAGGGAGCAGGATGTGGCTGACAGCCCAGAGTCCATCAGAAATGGAAATTCATTCACTGCTTTTGCAAAGAGAAGCAACTCGTATTGCTTCCTGCTTGGAGATGGAAGGGAAACACTCCCTGGCTCCATGTTTTCTTCACAGTTGCCACACAGAGCCTGTTGCTGGATTACAGGTTCTGGGGTCCTGCCTGCGCTTTTTCCATTCTCAGGGCAGCACTGAAGTGTTTTGTTGTTCCCTGGAGGCCAGAGGGCTGGGAAGGGATGAGCACACCCAGAAGGGTTGGCTTTCTGAGGTGATCAAAAAGGAAAATTTGGAGGAGTAATTTGAAATGAATAAAAAGAAGCAGGAAGGAAGGAAACTTGAGGGATCCAGAGACCATGACCCTACAGATTTGCAAATGGGATCATCTCAGGTGATAACAGACCCGAGCTGGTTATCTGTGGTACCTGCCCAGAGTGATGTTCTGATTCAGATTTCTACATTTCATTTGATCCAAGTCCTGCCTTCATCATAAAATTTAAACTGACACTAAATAACAAAAAATATATCTTGAGCCAAGTGAATGTCAGTATCTAATAAGTGCAATCTAATAGTGTGATTTTTTTGTGCCCACAAAGATGATGGCAGAGGCCCAAGGTGGTTCTCTAGGTGTCCCTCGCCTTGCCTAGAATTTTTATTTGTAAAAATACTTGACTTACCAAATCATCAGAGTGGTCCATAATCACAAGCCAGCTTTTTGCATGAGCAAGCAAAGGCTGTGTTCTAGGTATGTAGGAAGGAAAGCTACAGAAGTTTGCTGGTTTAGCAGAGGAAGCAAACTACCAGAGTTGTTGCAATTATCAGCCTTTTATTTTTCTTTCCTCTTTTTTTTTTAAGGAGTATTTTTTAACACTTTTTAAAATTATTATCTTAATTAAAGGAAAAACTAGCAGAGACTGATCTGGACTGAAAACTGAATAAATTATTCTGTATGCAAGCTTAGCAAGGCAGGCTGTCTTAATCCTTTCCTCTGTCCCTGTGGATTGGATCAGGGTGCAATGGCCAGATCCTTGTTTCAGGAAGGACTTGCTTTGCCCTGAGGTTCACAGCATCTCAGGAACCGCTGTCAGGGGGAGCAAGACAGAACTGTCAGCCATGGTTTAGTGTGGCCTTGGCAGTGGTAGGTTTACAGCTGGACTTGATGGTCTTAAAGGTCTTTTCCAACATAATGAGTCTGATTCTATGTTTAGATGCAGGTTTAAGGAAAAGAAAGAGGGAAGAGATGCAGCGGGAATGCAGCTGAGATATTTGCAGCAGTTTGCCTTCCCCTAGAAGTTCACTGAGAGTTCTCCATGAGGGTGGCAAAAGGTAAAATACCATTTCTCAGTGCTAAAGTAGACTGGCCAGCACAACTTTTCCAAAGTCATCCCTGTTCTCAGACTCTGCACTGCAGCTTTTCTGCACCCAGTAGAATTTTGTACCCTTCATTAGCTGGTAACCATACACACTGCATTAAAACCAAATTCTTGCAGGCTTTGCACCCCTTTCATGGCAGATGTTTTCTTAACCTCTGCCATGTCCAATCATGACCTTAACACGGTGCTGATGAACTTCCTGGGATTAGGGAATTTTCTAACGGTGTTTATTCCTGGAGTTCTTAAAAATAATCAGCCTGTGCATGCTGCGCTAACAGATCCAGAGCCTTGAGAAGGGTTTCCTCAGTTCCCTCTAATGCCAAAGTCCAGGAACAGTTTTCCTGGATTAAAAATAAATTTATAAAGTAAGTTAAACCATGTGAACTTAGTACTTGTGCAAGGAGCAGACTCGGCAGCATCACTGAGATGTCCTTTGCCTTCAGCCCTACCTGAGACCTTCACAAGACCCTTCAAACTCATTCCTGCTGTAAAATATGTCTGAACTCCACATCCACCCTTGGTATCTGTAGTTGTGGCATCCAGGACCTGGGTCAGGAGCTCTCTACACTGGCATTTACAACTCCCCTGTGGGAGGGTGACAGCTGTGGTAGGGAATGCACTTCCATTCCATCCCTTTATCCATAGGCAGACCTATACATGGAGTTTGCAGTCCAGTTCCCCCTTAAGAAGTAAATGGTATTAGTAGCTTTTAGATTAGCACTTTTCTGTTCACTTTATTATCAGTACCTACATATTGGGGAAGTTGTTTAAAAGTTTGTCTGGATAATTATTTGTGATTTACACACGGGACTTGCCCCAAAACCAAAATAAAATATAAAATGTAAAATAAAATATAAAATTAAGGCCTCCATGTAGGTGCTGGTGGATGATTTTTTTTTTTCTGATTTCCCAAAAGAAAGCTATAAATTCTTGGTTCTGATCCAGTAAGTTAACACTGCAAATGTTGAAAGCAGTCACGAATCATTAATTTGAGTTACCAGGAACCCACAGAAATATCAGAATAAGTTCATGAGAAAAATTATTCCCATGGAGAAATCTGTTGTCTGTCTGTTTTCATACATGGTCCTTACCCTAATCCAAGGTGAATTTCTTTTCATTCTTTAGAGACTGAAAAACCAAGAGTCATCTTTTATCTGCTTGCTAAAGATAAAACTGTGCCTAGAATAGTTTAGGGCTGCTGTGTGCCACAGGGTCCCTGTTGTGCTGCATGTGATGTGCTCATGGCTCACCAGGGCTGTTCTCTTATGGCTTCAGGTTTTTGTAAGGCCACCTTATTTTTAGAATGAGTTTATGCTCTGCTGCAGGGCCCCCAAGTTGCATGGATATGCAGATGGAAGAAAACTGCTACCATAAATCAATCTTAAAAGAAAGAGATCACAGAAGTAGGACAAGGCACCATCTTCAGATATTGGAAAGAAAACAAAAAAAAAGAGGGGAGATTGGAATTAACCCTAAAGTGAGTGTCTAGGTGGTCTCTTGGCTAAAGTACCACCATGACTTTAGTTCACCCACAGGTAATGCATTTCCATGGTGTGCATCAGGAACAATAAGGAAGTTGGTGCTGAGTGATGAACACTGACCTTGGTAGCCCAACAAACCCAGCCAGCACTTCAGGGATATCTCTGGCAAGCTGTGCAGAGCAGTTCCTGGCAGGGAGTTCTTACCTCAAACACAGCAGATCCTGTCGTGGGTGACATGTGCAGCAGCAGACTGGCACTGCCAGGGAGGGACAGAGAGAGAGAGCTCCATGTTCCTCAGGTGATGGCTTAGGGACATGCTGGAGGAGGGAGAGAGAGCTCCATGTTCCTCAGGTAATGGCTTAGGGACATGCTGGAGGTGGAGACAGATGGGAGGATGATGACACCGCAGTAAAGCCCTGTGGGGAAGCACCAGGTGCATGTCAATGGTGATGATGAGAACAACGCACTGCCACCTGCAAGGACATGCTCCTGTCACAGCCACTTCTCTTGATTCACGCACACGCTTTGGTATTGTTAGAGTTGTATTCAAGCTCAGAATGACTTTTGGTTTCGAGATTTTATTTATTGTGTTTTTCATTTTGTTTTGGTTTCATTTGATTTGGGGGAAAAATTACTCATGGAAGTAATATTTTAGTTAGTTCTCACGCCACAGCTTAAAATCCATGAGTCTGTCCTGCCTCTGTTGTTTTCCCTGATTAGACTGGCTTTTCTCCCCTGGCTGGCTGCTGGGCTGGAGTTCTGTGTTACAGGGAATGCAGTGACCAGACGAGTATAAAACATCACAGGACAGGCAGTAACGGCACACAAATCTTGTAAATAATGTCTAATAAATCTGAGGGAGCAAACAAGGTTTGCTGAGTTTGTCTTGTTGACAGGTGAAGTTGGGAGGCTCCTCCATGCCTGGTTCACTCTTTCCCCACCGTGGCAGGGGGAAGATTTATCTGTGTGCTTAGGAACCCTGAGCAGTGATCTTACAGCATCACCTAGAAACAGGAGGGGTTGCCAGTTCCTCTCTCCCCACCTTGTTGAACCAATGAATCAAATGGAGAGTTGTGTTCCACTCTGGTAGATTGTGTTCCTGCTCACAGGAAGGAGAACTTGGGCTGATTAATGAGTTATGCTGCAAGCAATAGAAAAATAAGATCCCAAGTCCTCTAAATTCTCTAGAACTTGCACTAGTCCTTAAAAACAAAAGAAGATTCAAAAAAGCCAGGCCAGGCAGTAATGAGGGGCTCCTGGTGGGATTTGAGCAAACATGTTCCTGGGGTTAGACTGAGACACAGTGCCTCTTGCCAGCAGGTGCATCGATTTGGATATTGGCCAGTATATATTTGTTTTTCACACATTTCAGGTGTTTCTTTGTGTAATGTGGGCAATATTGTTCCTCTCAACATCTCTGACTTTTTAACTTCCTCTGACCTAAAGTAAAATTGCCAAGTTTCCCATTCTGTTTTATGGTTTATATTTTAATTCTCTGAGAATTTAGGAGTTTAGATTGTGTTGTATTTTTCTCATTTAAATTCAGGAAAGTGCGTGTTTGTATGTCTGTGTGTACACGTATGTACACATCAAAAATTTGGAGACTTGAATTCTTGCTGTAAGCATATGAGAGGTGGCAGGAACTGAGTTAAGAGCTCTAGGAGCAGCCACAGCACGTGAGTGTCCTGCATTTGATGTTCAGCAAAGGAAGGTGACTTCTAGGGCCCAAGAAAATTTGAGAAGTAGCCATAAAACACAGCATAGCTGAATTTGGGGACCCCGCTTCTGAGAACTCAGCAAGTCTGGTTCTTTTAGCTTAATTCTCTCTAAGTAAATTCAATTCCCCTGAAATAAGTGTGTGTAGGAACAGTCCTGCTTAAAATTCATACAGTATTTTAATCTGATTTAACTTGCTAGATAGACAACCAATAATTTTCCCCTTATCTTGAATAATTCTGTGTGTGGGTAACACTGTAGGGTGAAATAAATAAGATTACTTTTTAAATTTGACTGGGTTCATTTTAGGATAAAAAACCCCAATTGTTATGAAAATACAACATGCTAGCACCTTTCTCTGTTGGTTTTCTGCATATTCCTCATCCACAGTATTAAAAGGAAATGATTATGGTTCCTTTTCTGCTCCTCTTTCAGTGATTATTTAGAGCTAGGAGATTATTCAGCTTGATAGTGATCCCTTCTTGTTAATCTGCTGTGCTTGAAAATGAATTAGGATTAGGAAAGTAACCCTTTATCAGGAATGACAAAGACCCAAAGGTCACCAGTAGGTTACCTACAAACCTCTCTGTGGTCAGTCTTGTAGACAGCTTGGGCTGGAAGAATTTTGCTGATACATTTTTCTGAATCCATTTGATTCAGCTTTTCTCTTACTGCTGCACCATAACTCAAATCGTCCAAAAATCCTTTCCGTGTTATTCTAATTATTCTTCTAAATTTCTCTTCTCTTGCTCTTTTCTGTCTTCCTTCAGCATCACTGAGTCTCATCTTTATTAATCAGCCTCTTGTAGCTTCAGAGTACTTTGAGGAGCAGTAAGTTGTTTGTAGAGTGTAAATCGTGCACCAATGAGGCAAATGAAATTGGAAGAATGGAGCGATTTTCCTTGGGGGAAGTTTGGTGAGCAGACCAGGGTTAGAAATATGTTCCTAACCCTGCATTTTGTGATTCAAATATCTCTTTCCTCTTTCTTCGCTGCCTTCTCATCTTTATTTCTCTGACCCGCGCTCTCTTTCCTCTCCTCCCTGCATAAATCCCGTCTGCCTTAATTCAGCAAGCAGCACCTCGGAGCAGGACCTTTGCCAGATGCTTCACATGCCGAGCACAGGGCTGCTCTGGGGCGCTGACTCGGCACAGAACATCCCGCTTTGTGGCAGGGACAGTATTCCTTGGAACTCTCGGGAAACGGCTGGATCTGGACACATCCGCGATGCTTAAGCCGCGCCTGAGCCCTCCCAGGAGCTCGGCTTAGCTGCTCTCAGCCAGGGACATTCCTGCGGCTGCATCTCGGGATGAGCTCGGACCCTGCAGCGCTGCCCCTTTTCCTGGCCCTGCTGCCGGGGGCTCTGCAAACATCATCCTAAGGGCTAAACCCCCCTTAGGCAGGGCTTCAGCTCAGAGTTCAGTCCTGTGGCCGCTGGAAATCTCCAGGCCCTTCCCTGCCCGCTGCGCTCCACGTGGAGTTTTCATAATCAGGGTTTGGATTATTTTTTTTAACTTCAACAGATAACATTTTAACTTAACAACTAACAATTCTGTACCTACTGAAAGCAGCTGGTAATGTTGGTGTCTGCTCATGCTTTCTTCCTCATTAGAAATTAGGATTATGGTTAAAGTGGTTGCAGTTAAACCACCATTTATGGTTAAAGTGGTTAAAACTTTGGTGTAATTTTCTCAAGAAGTCTTAAAAGTGTTTTTGACTTATGTCAGGGAAAGAAAAGTTTTGAGGCATTCAGAATTTCCTTTATTCATGTTGGTTTCATTGCAATTTCACAAATTTAAAATAGAGGTTCCGGATGAAACTTAGTTTCTCCAAAATAGTTCCTGGAAAATAGTGTAAGCTCTCTTCCAGTTCAGTAACATAAAAAGAGAAAAAAAAATTCAAGTATGATTGAAATTTATCTGTTTTTCTTCTACATTTAGGCAATTCCATTCCTGTAAATTGGAGAGGGAAAACTCTTAAAGACGTTTTATGGTCCAAATTCTGTGTTATTAACTGAAGTCCATATAGCAAGAAAAAAAACAACCCAAGTATTATGTACCCCATATTCTATCTGTCCTACTGTAAGGCAAAAAAGGATGAAAATTGGTGTATGAATGTAGAGCTGACCCTACAGCTTTGCAGCCAGAACTGATGGGTCTCAACTCTTAGTAATCCCAGGGAGCACAGTGGGATGATTTAAAAAAGGAACTGCAATTGAGACAAGAGCTGTGGGAATTGGAAGTCCAGGGTCCCCTGACTTGAGAGAGTGGTAGAACCAAATCCAGGTTTTAAAGTGCAGTGAAAACCACTGGAAGACATCAGAAAAATGGAACAAGAACTCATTTTGTTTGTGTGTATTCTGTTTGTACCTACTGTTTTAAGTAAGGAAATTCCATATTTGATAGTAAATTTATAGATACTACTTGCACTTAACTTTCTGTTCAGAGCACACTAAAAGGTGAATATAGTGGCCAGTTTAAGAGTTCTTTGTAAGTTAGTCCAGCAACAAAGCAACCATTCACTGTTAAAATTAGTGGGTAAATGGAAGGGCTCTGTGAGGAGGAAGGGAATCTTTTGTAATCCATTTCAGTCCCCAGGTCTCCAGCCTGTGGTTCCCAGAGACAGAGACCACATTTCCTGACTCAGAGCAGTTACCAGTTTGTGATCTGGGGATTTTAAGGGAGTTTAAGGACTGTTTCTAAGGACACTGCTAAAAGAACAGTTACAGGCTATTGTAGATCAAAATTCAGTTGTATTTGCTTTGTAAGATATTTCTGTGAGCAGTGTGCAGGAGAGTGTTGGTGAAGGTATGTGCATGCTCAGGGAGAAATGGGAGCTCCATCAGTTGAGGAACTGAGAAGTAATCACAGGGCACTTGGTTCCTGACCACGGGGAGTAGCAGCTCTTCCCTTTGCTCTGGCTGAGCTCGTTTAGCTGGAGCCTGGACCTGGGTTGCTGCTCTGAGGAAGGTGATGTTGCACAGGGCAGAATTGGCTTCAAGGGCTTCTTAGGAGCAGGGAGAAGGAAGCTCCAGTTCCTTCCTCCAGAGCTACTGTTTAATTGGTAAGTTGGATTCTTTGGGCTCTTCTTGTGGCATAGCTGGATGTGGTTTCGCACTCTGCAATGTGTAAATTTGTACTTGTGTTTCTTTCCTAAAGTGAACCTGAATCTCCCATGAAATCTGCCTGAATTCCATGGATGTTTAGAAGATCACATTGAGTATTCTTTGAGCTCTAACACAAGAACATTGCACAGTACAGCTTCAGAAAGTTAATGTGAACACAAGAGAGTGCTTCCTCTGTAAACTGCTGTTTCCTTTTTGGAAACTGGGAAAAGCAAGCTGTATAACTTATTCTAAAATACGATTTTTACTGATCCCCTGATTTTGTGCATGGCATGTTCAGAATGTCAATGCATATAAAAAACCAGACACTTTCCTGCGTTCCTGAGAAACCACTGCTTACAAAACGACAGCAGTGGGGCAAGGGCATTGTCATTATGTGTTGACCTCTCACTTCCTGAGAGAACTTCATAAAATTCAAAATAATTGCCCAGTGCCCTTATTGGTCTCCCTCTGGGATTAATAAACTCAGGGGTCTTTGGCCTCTGAGGTGCCTGACCTCCATGGGACACACACAGAGGCACTGTTAGGGTCAGCATGAAGAAGGATCGAAGGTGAGAGGGAGAGCAGTGGTGGTCAGTGCCCCACATGGCAGTGAGAGACTTTGGTTCTTTATCTCTTATGGGCTCCATGGACTTCAAACCTTTGTCGCTCCTTTGCCAGGGAAGTGCTCTTGCTATGAGATTACAAATTTGCCAGCAGCTAAGAGAAAAAAAATCAAGGAGGCTGAAGAGAATGAATAAGAGGGAGAAAAACTTCATAGAGTGGTAGAGAGGCCATCCATGCAAGGTTTGAGTTTCACTGCAGGGCTGATGATATTTGGTGCTTTCTTAGAGGGATAAAATCCATAACCACTTCTCCACCAGTAAAGCTGATGAGCATTTGTGCCACCCTTGGCTGGTTGCAGTTCCAGCAGTAACTCAGCTGTTCACCCCGTGGGCCTCTGTGCAGTGCGGATTTATCCTCACCCCAGACATCCCAGGTTTGAAATGTCTCTGCAAGTGGGTGTGTTAGACCAGGGGGGATTTGATTTTTAAGAAAAGGTCTTCAGTCTCTGCTGTTGGTTGGCTGAAGTGTTGCATCATTCTCCATATTATCTGTTGTCACACCTGCTTTTAGGGGCCTGACTTTTTTGGGTGAATTGTGCGGAAAATTGTACAGAGCTCTCCTCACCTGGGTCCAGCCCACTGCATAGTTTTATCAGCATCTCTCCTGCTGCTAGAGTAAAATCAGTAAATTATTTCTGCAGGAATTAAATTAGGGCTGCATTTTACATCACACAGTGAGGTGTGAGGTTTTGCAATTGTCTAAAAATATATTTAAATGCAATATTTTACTGAAAAGCTAATTTGTACTGAGACGTGACAGAGGTAGTTCTGTTAGTTCTGGTATTAATAAATAAAAATATTTTCTTATTCACATCTCACATGAGTGACCCCAGTATCTAATGTGGTGCAGGTTCAAAACAATTTTTCTTTTCCATGTGTTTATTTATCAGCACTTACTCTGTTGTTCTGAGAAGGTGTTTTACATCAGTGTTTTCCCTTCAAACAGCCTATTTTGTGATTTTATGGGATCTGGATGAGTTCTCAAATCATCAAGAGATTGTAGGTGGAACAAAGGGAAAAGACAAAAGATAGGAGTAGTGTTTCAAGAAAAATCTGGTTTTGTGGTTCATTCTCTTGATGGGAAAACTGACTAAAATTGCCTGTTTATTATGTTTTCATAACTTCATATTTAAATGGAGTTTGGGTTTTGGCTTTTTTTGTGTTTGTTTCTCTGTTTCAATCAGAACACAGAAAGGCAATTTTATTGTTCTCATGCTTAGGAGGCTCTGAACTTTGGACAAGTAGACTTTTTATTCTTTCCAAAACCTCCATCTGAAATTGTGTTTTTCAAGCTCAAAAATATCTTTTTATCTTTGTAATGACTTTGGCAATCATGTGATTTCTTTTTCTCCCCATGAAATTGTTTTATTATCTGAATGAATGTGAATATACACCACCAGTGAAGTTCCTAAGCTGCAGATAACGTGGCTTTGTTTTGTTTGGGTTTTTGTCGCCCATTAATGTTCCCTGCTGAGGGTTGTACAGCAGAAAGTTTTTTTTACTCTGGGCAGTTTTCAAGCACAGCCATCTATGACAACAAGAGTTTAGCAAGTGCAATTCTCTTTCATAAATTCCTTTCTTTCAGAAGATGCATGGCATTTATTTTCCTTACAGTTGCCATGAAAAGTCAACTTTTCAACTAGTTTGATTAATTATTGGCGACTTGTAACCTTGTAAGATCCTTGACACCAAAATGCAGAAAGATGACTTGATCCACCAGGGAAAATGCAAGTGGCACATAGCTCCTACTCTGCACCCCAAATCGAGCTGTACTAATCTTATGACAGATCACATTTTACACAGCTTTTATCTGAAGTGCCCCGGAGGGTTTGCCACCTGAAGTATTCACCTGTAAGGTGAATTGATGTTTATCAGCTCAATGTCTTCTCTTAGGAAGACACCGTGACCAATACTGTGTTTGCATAAAGCTGTTAGTGAATCTAATGAGCTAGAGTGTAACCTTGCTAACCACTGCTTAAGGGGAAACCAGAATGCCAGAAATTCTGCACTGGGCTTACCTTCTAACTGATATTCAATTAATCTCAGGATTAAAATTAAGGAATTCTGAGTAGTCAGTCATTTTAAATATTCCACTTCTGACAAATCTCCCTCCAATCCATTTTTTAAAAGTGCAGCCTGACTTTTGAAAAGCGTTTAAGAGCCTTCTAAAATGGCAGTGTATAATTGAAATTCCAGCCATGTGTCATCAGATTTGAAGTAGCACATTGTCTTCAGTCTGATAACACACAGTGATACCGAGCCAGCCCTGAGGAAATCCACTCTCTGTTAAAACTCCAAGGAAATAAAGAGCAGAGGTACTGCTTGGGTCAAGAGTCCAAGCCATTCCTATCATGAGCAATCATATCAGTATAAATCCTTTTGGCAGGTGGATTAGGCTTACTCTCAGAAATCTAAGTTGCCCCTGAAGCTCTTCTTGGAGGGCTGTAACAGAATCTTATTCCAGCTTTCATTTTACTTCAGCCAGTTTCTGGCCATTGATTTGGGATGAAAATGTTTCAGCCTTTCCTCTTCCCTTGTCTGGGTATTTGTCCTTCTAAAGTGTTTAAAACAAGTAATAATTCTCTTCTTCACCTTTGTTTAGACAAGGTGACTGTTCTACTCTCCTTGAAAAAGACAGGCTTTCAATTCTTCATCTTGTTACAGTGGTCCCTCAAACTGGCATTACTGAGGAAATTATTCCTTATAAAACCCCAGAGTTCTGGAGGAGCTGAGTTACCCAGTGGTTGATGCTTCTCTGCCTCCTCCTGACCTTTCTCTCCCCAGCTGTGCACTGCCACGTCCTGACCATGGTACACAGAGGACCTGGGATCAGCTTCAGATTTCCTAATGAAGAGAAGGGGTTTTCCACCATCACTGGCCACAGGTAAGGCTAAGGCTCATAGTAACCTTTTTCTTTTATTACAAGTAGCAGTGCATTATTAAATTTTTATCCTTCTTATTTATTCTCTTAAACAAGATCCTTCACAAATAAAATTCCTGTGTATAATGTAGCCTCAGCATATGCTGACTATGCCTCCCTCAGTCATCAGAACTCCCACAAGTGCTCCCCTACTTTTTGAACCAACACTATTAATTAAAATACTAAATAAACATGGTCCCAGATGCAAAGCTAAGGAATACCAGTAGTGATCTTCACACACAGCATTTTCCCATTCAGAACACTTATAAGGTTTTTAGCCTTTTTTTTTTTTTAAACCCCAGTTTAAAAGTTTTTATACTGCTTCCTTCTCCATTTTCATCATTCCATTATTTCTCATCTGATTCTACATTGTCTATTTTTCACAGGCACAGACTTTGGCATTCAGGTCATAGCTCCCTTTAGATGTAAATAAATTTTACATTATAAGCAAAGTCAAGTGCCTTAGAGATTTCTTATCTGAGGTAGTCTATGCCAGCATGTTCATAGCCCATCGTATAATCTAGGAAATGTAATTTTTCCTATGCTTTTAATAGTTTTTATTGAAAACAGAATAAGATTAAACTAAGTTGCTCAAAGATGAAAAATGCAGTCACTAAACTGATTCAGCTTAGACTGAAACAACAAAATAATTCAAGTGAGTGTATCTACAAATTAATCCACCAGTAACGAAGGCAAAGTGTAAAGCTGATACTAGAATACTTTAGTCTCATTTTATAACACTAGACTGTCTTATAAAATTTATTAGACTGTCTGTCCTGAAGGGTGCATAAGAAGCAGATGCATTGAGGTCAGGTGCCCCAAGCACTGTTCAGTCTGAAGGCTAAGGATTGAGCTATTGATAGACATAAAGCAGGAGTCCCTCCACATGGATTTGTTGGGTATTAAACCCTCTCAAATAGGAACTGGTAACCCTGATAGGAAAGGCTGGTTTGGATTGTCTGATAGCAGCTTTAACTTCTGTAGCATTGCTTTTGTTGCCTGCAGTCAGGCAGTGGAGGCTTAGTTGGGTTCAGTAAAGCTTGGACTACTCAGCCTGGCCGTAGCAATGCCTCAGGTGTTCCACCTGTTTCTCCTGGATGGCCAGTGAAGAGAAGAAAGAAATATCTGAAGCTTCCAGAATTGTTCATTGGTCATTCGAGACACATTTTGCCTTCATACAACCTTTGCATTTCGTAAGTCTCATTAGTTTTAGGAACTATTCCCATGACTTCAAGATCTCCTGGAGCCCATCTGGTCTGTTCCCAGAGAGCAAAATCCTCAGGGTGAATCAGAAAAGATTTAATTCCAGAAATGCAAAGAACAGGATATGTGAGTGGTTACTGCTGGTAATGTTACACCACCAGACTTCTGACAGAGGTGGTGAGAACGACACCCGTGATTAGTAACTAATCAGTATCTGATTTCCTAAAGTCGTCTAATGATCTCATCATGTTTTGTCCATGCACATGTTCTTGTCATTGCAGTTATTTCCTGTGTTCTCCTTTTTTCTCTTTTAAGAGTTTCCTCAGACACCTTGCTAAATAGAAATCTGGGAACCACCAGGTCTCAATGCACAAACTCTTTTTATTTTTTATGCAAAAGATATGGAAAGAATATGCAGTATAATTTATGTACAAAGAGACTATGCGTATGTGATTAAAGCTTTCAGAGGGCCAACTTAGATCAAACCTCATGATTTTCATCTGCAGAATCCCTTTTACCATGGCTCGAGTCCTGATCTTTGAATTTGTCTCTATGACTGATTGGCCTGACATGGTCACCTCTGTGAGAACTGACAGGACCTCAGGCAGCATAATGGGCTTCTCTGCTGTAATTACCCATCCTTCGTGTGAGTATTCTATGAATGTTTATGTTGCCTATATATTAATCTATGGATTGTCTGTAATGCGATAACAAATTTGTTACTATTACTGAGCAAAGAAGGAAGGCAGTGGCTTCAAAGACTCAGCCAGCTTTAGTAACTCTGCAACCTGCATGCCTGAAGAACTTATTCTATGCTTAAGCATGGGCCATCTGTATGACATTCTTTTACCTGGGAGCAAACTGAGTCTGTGCTTTCCTCAGTGTGTGTGTGTGCAGCTCCTGTCAGCATTAATTGCCAAATTAATAAAGAAAAGTAGACCCTGAACTATTGTTTTCAGAGCCAGCAGCACAGCAGATCCTACAGCTGTGTATTTGTAATTGTGCCACGGCGAAACGAGCCCTGGAGCATGCAAAGAGACTTGGAGATTTCCCACCTCCCTGACGGCTTTTCTGACTAATTCAGCTGTGCTGGCAAGTCCTGCCAGTTACCACATGCTATTTTCAGAATAAAGTGGATCCAGCACCAGGCAAGAGGCTCCAGCAGTGACGTTTCCCCTTTGTTTCAGAGAGGTGTATTTAACCCTTCTGCCATCCCTAATGTCCGTTATGTGGGTGTGATGTGACATAAAAGATCCTTTTGAATATTAACGAAACTTTGGCTCCTCTCTGCACAATTGTTCTCTCCTTAAATTCTGACTCCAGGAGTTTAAAATACAAACACCTAAAGGCCTGTTTTGTAGGAGTTCTTCCCTTTTGGTAAGCATGTCTGAGAATCTTGCTGGCCTGGGAAAACGGCCTGGTTTGGTGTTTAATTGCCAGTTCTGTCTTCCTTGAGGGATCTCACTGCAGCTCCACCCCATCACCCCAGCTGCCCTCGCTCTGCCTTGGGGCAGGGGTTCTTCTGCACTGGGGTTTTCTCCAGCCCCCTGGCGCTGGCTCTGCACAGGGCAGGGCAAACTTCCCTGTCCCTCTTGAGAGTCAACACCTTCCACCTGGCTCCAGTGGCACCTCCCAGCCCTGTCCCGGGATGGCAGCTTGGGACCTCCCTTCCTTTGGCAAGGCTCCAGAGGAGCTCATGCTTTTTGCTCTTTCCCAGTTGGAACGTGATTAGATTTGAATTTTATTGTGAAGGAAATACAATAATAACATAAAGAAAGAGTAAAGAGTACCTGCAGGATTATTTTGTTTGGTTTTGCTTAAGATATGGAGTAAACAAAGAAGGCTTCTTCCAATGGGAAATGAATTTATTCTGTCAAGAATAAATGAAAATATTACTGCAGGGAAGTGTAATAGAAGTAATATTTTATGCATAAAGGCTACTGGATTAACTTGAGTGACCAGTCTTCTGTTTTATGTGAAGCATTTATGCACAAAAATTAATGCAGGTAAGAGCCATTACTCAAGTTCTGAGCCATTTTGACTGTGAGAGCATTCCTTTATATTTGCCCTGGAGTCTCTGTATTCTTCTAAAACACAGACGATTTTAACATATTCCTTTGGAGCCCACTGAAGGTTTGTCTGGGGTTCTGCAGTTCTCTTGAGACTGCTCTCTAAATATATGCCAAGGTGGTCATTGTCTTCTTTTAAGCAGAGCAGCCTGAGAACTTCGGGATAAGATGGAGTTTGGAAGGGGATGGACTTGGAATGTGGGTTTCAGTAGCAGCATGGCCACTGCCTAGCACTGAAAGTTTGGTGAAAATTGAGTTAGTTGCTTGTCAAAAATTGCCCGAACTTATTTTGTATATTAGCAAAACAATTTTCGATTCTTTGGCTTCGTTGTTACAACCACCTAAACCATCTGTCTGCAAAGGAAGGAAACAGATTACCCTGCAGGTGATATTCAGCATCAAAATGATCAGACTAAATGAGTCAAGTTTGGCAAAATTATAACTAACTAAAAACTGCATCTCCTGATGTCAAGTGTCAGAAGAGTTTTAGTGAACAGTATTTTTCTGCTTTAGCACATTTATAGCGGAATCTTCAGTGAGTCCTAGAAGGAAATAAACCCTGTTTAATGTCTGTGAAAGTGAAAACAGAGGTGTTTTTCTTGCACTGTTTAAATGTCTCCTTGTGTTAGTATTGCACTACTCAGCATAAAAGTCTAAATGGATTTCCTCAGCTAACAAAATGAAATAGTCCATAATATCCCTCAGCTCCTGCAGCACCAGTGCTAGACTGCGCCATTAGAACGATGATAACTTACAGGACTAACTCGAACTTGAAATAAAAACTGTGGAAAATGTGTTGCTTTGGGGGACGTGAAAATACACCAGCAATATTGATCTTAATACCATATGATGTTCTTGCTGCCTTCACATGTGACAGGACAAAACAGATGAAAATGAAGAGCTGGCTGCCTGTCACATGACTCAGCAGCCTTTTGGAAGCAGGGATGTTGCTTTGTGTCTCCTCCCAGTTCCTCTCCCCTCTTTCTGGTTAGGAAGAGGTACCAAAGCAGAGCCTCCTGGGTTTCTGGCTGTTTGCTTTGCTGAGAGAAGTTTTGGATTTGTTTGTTTTGAATAAAAAGCTGTTCCTTGAGGCTAGGACATAAAAGAGATTTGGCAGTGAAAGAGCTGATTATTTAGAGTGGATAATTCTTCTCTAAAATTGTAATTCTTCTGAGAGATATGTAGGACCCTGTCCTTCTCTCTCCCCTAAATTTTTGCTTTCCCTTTTTTCTTTAGGAACTGCAACATTTTCATTCTTATATGCCAAGAATGAGGCTTAGACCAAATATAACCATATGGTCTGTATCAAAAAGTGATGAAACCTTAAGGATAGCTATATCTGAAGATTCTTGTCTACTTGGGGGGAAATATATAATCTATAAACAATTAATTGATGAATGCTGAATTCATCTAACCAAACAAACGTATTCCTAAACATCATTCTTTGATTTCATTCACAAGCCTTGGGCAGAATTTTACCCCCCAAAAATAAAAATTATTTGCTCTCTTTGGCTAAAGACAAATTTAACACTTGCTTTCAATGCAGGAGCTGTCACTGAAGGTGATTAAGCTTGCTCTAATTTATTGTAGTTTACAAGTCAATACCAAAAAATACATATATATATATATCATACCAATCCATATGGTGCTATGGAAGCGTTTCTCTCCAGCAGTATATGTTTAGAAAATGTCTGTCTGTGCCAGTGCTTGAAGCAGTTTCAGAGTAAGCCTTTGACTAGTGCCATAAAGATCTTCTGTTCTTCTCAGTTAAAAAAATCCTGGAAACAGCTGCAGACCTGGAGCTGTGTCTGTGTCTTCAAGATCATTTCTAGGGCAGAGGCCCAGGTGCCTTGGTTTGCTTAGGCAGGAATATCCGTGATCGCTGCGGTTGTTTGCAGTGGAGTCCCTGTGTTTGTTTCAGCAGCAGGAGGAGCTGTACCTGCCTCTGGTCTCACACCCAGACCTGCTAACTGGGACTGACTGCATGCACTGGGCCTGGGCAGGTGTGACCCCGCTGCCTCTCCCATTCACCACGGAGCTGGACACCAGGACAGCGCTGGGGAGGCAGTTCGAAGCTGAAAGGAATGCACAAATTCAAGTGTTTTCTCCCTTTTGTCACGTTTTGATAAATTTTTAAGGTCTTGTAACTCTTTTAGGAGTGGCAGAAATTTCTCCTCATGTGCCTGCTGTAGCTGTGTGACACTCCAAACTGCATAGCAATACTTTATCATTTTCATTTTGCTACCTGAATTTGGCATGTAAGGATTTCTGTAAAAAAGGATTAGAAGCCCTGAAACTTTTCTTTCCCCATTACTAGGGTAGGGTTGTGTGTAAT
Organism: Dryoscopus gambensis; assembly: GCA_013389985.1. Lineage (NCBI taxonomy): Eukaryota > Metazoa > Chordata > Aves > Passeriformes > Malaconotidae > Dryoscopus > Dryoscopus gambensis. The sequence continues at coordinate 90,757 of WEIT01037671.1, read as the reverse complement.
ATCTTTCACAGTTCTGGCTACCAAGCTGTCGTCATCTCCCTCAGTCGTGTTTGTGTCTGAGGACGTGCTGCTGGCACCATTTTGGTTTAGCTGTGCTGTGCCTCTTCTCCTTCTGTTCTCGTGCTGATCCAAGTCCCAGATTTTTCCTTAACAGGAAAGTGCATGGTATGTTTCTGTCACTGCAAATTCTCATTTTAGTTGAATAATCCTGTTTTTAACTTTCCAATCCATCATCACAAGGTAACCTAGCAGGACTTTGTTGTGAATGCCATGCGTGCTGATCTGTGTTTCATCGTCTCTCTTGACAACGTGTGCAGCCTCAGGAACCCACTGGCTGCAGATTCCAAGTGGGACACTTCCAAGGATATGAGGAAGCCTGGCTTTGGGGCAGGGGCAGCAGTGCAGGAGGCGGATGCTCATATTTTTTGTTTATTTTTGGGTACGAAGGAGAAGCTGGACAAATTACGGGGAATGATAGTAGGTATAGCATGCAGGAAGATTTCAGTGCAGGCTGGTGGCTGTGTTTAGCAGATACTGCCAGCGATAAGATTTTTATCTATATTTAAATTGCCTTAATGAACAGACTGGTTTGTATTCAAAACTGTTTTCACAGTACACAAAAAATGGCAGGAGAAGAGATATTGCTTTGAGAAAAATTCAGGAATATCTGGTGAAAGACAGAAGTTTCATCTGTTTATTCAGGGTGGATTAATTATTCTCCATGTGCGATTTCCAGAAGCTTTTTCCTATACATGGTCTTTTGAGCAAATAAGTCATGTACTTTTCTTACAATTCTAAAATTGTGATCTTCCATTTTTGTCCCCCTTTTCATCCCTTCAGTTCTGCAACAAAGCAGAATGTTGTCCCCCATATGCCACATTAAATCTTCCGTAAGTTTTTAATATTCTGTACAGAAAGGAAAGTTTGGATGTTTATGTCCTTTTTTTCTTTTTTTTGGGGTGAGTGGAGGGATTGGGGATGGGATTCTTTGATAAAAATGTCTCCTGAGACTCTTATCTTGTTCTGTAGAATGTGCAGATAAATTCTAGCTTTGAAGACACTGTAGTTTGGTAGAAGAAAATTTATCTACTGAATGTGTTAGGCCAGATCCTCTGCTAGTAATTATTTGTATGGAGCTAAACAGATTTACACCAAAAATGTGTGTGCTGCTGCTGTGTGAAGGATATGGATTGCAGGAAATATGCTGAGATATTGGGAAAACAAGCATTGGGTATGCTGAAGAAGTCTAGTTTAGAAATGCAATTACATTTTTACATATTTCTCTATGGAAATGATCTTTCAGGACAGGAGAGTCAAGACATATGAATAACAACTTAAGTCATTAAAGGATAAATTGTTAGGACTGGAAAGGACTTTTGGAGATCATCTAGTCCAACCCCAATTTATAGGGGTTTTCTTCCATTTTCTTTTTGCCTCTTTCCTCTCCGAATGATTTTTTTTTGCCAGTATGCACAAGTGAAAGTTTAAAAACTATATTTATCAGGAAATACAGGCAAATGCACACTGAAGGATGCTGACTGTGATGTGCTTCTGTTCTCTCTCAGCGGATCGGTGGGGTGAGGAAGGAACAGAAAGAACCAGCATGCTTATACGTTGGAAATTTTCCAGGGTTGAAGACCTTGGGTCCTTGTTTACATGCTGTGGCTGTGCTCAAACATAGAGTTTTGTGAAACTTCTTGGATCGAACTCTGTGTTGTATGTGCATCTGATTCAGTGCTGTGCTGCCTCTTGCAGACGGAGCTTTTGAAGTTTGTGTGGCCCCTGTTTGTAAACCAGAGCAGCTGAGAGTGCCTGGGCCAGTCTGCACGCACTGACTTGGGGGTCTGGAACTCTCTGAGCTCTCTGGAGCTCACACAGCACGAGACACTCAGCTCCTTTTCTCTGCACCTTTTGGACAGTACAGCTGCCCCTGCAGGGCCTGCAGATGATTCCTTTCAGGAGCAGGTCCGTGAGCTGTGCTGTTCTTCCTGCAGTTCATCCCATTTGCACACAGCCAGGAGCTCAGGCAGCTGAGCAGAGCCCAGCTCTAGGACCTGGAGGCACTCAAGAGCAATTCTGGTGCAATGTGGCTGAAGTGATTATAGTCTTAGAGGAGTTTCCAAATTAGAGAAAGAACTGTCCGTGAGTTTTACTCAGTGTTAGCAAATAAACACGGAGCATGCAGAGTGTGGTTACCTGGGGAAATTTAGGAAGTTTTAATCCTCAGCTTGGAAATCAAAGCTTTAGCACATAACCAGGGAAAGATGATGGACCTTTTGTTTCCAAACACTGTATGTAGCTCAGGCTTTCTGGCAATGTCCCTGGGATTAAATTCATTCCTTCTGAAGCTGCAAATTGATTAAATTACATCAGTGAAAAGCCACTAATGACATGTTTTAGCTTGCTTTCTATTGCAGCAGCATGTTAATCTTACATTTGGAATTTGAATGACGTGGTGGCTGCTGTTCCAAGGAGCTGTTGGTCACACACGATCCAGTGCAGCCTCTGACCACAGCTCTTAGAAGAGAAAACAAAGGAGGGAAATCCTGCAGTCCTGCTTCTTATCCTCATTGATAGTGATGGAATAAGGCTGCTTTGTTCAATCTTTTTTCATAGTTATGTGGAATATTAACAGTGTGTCTCTAGGTGTGGTGCTGAAACATCTTTTTCCAAAACTTGTTCTGTTTCTTCTGAAAGTTTCAACGCCCCCCTGTGTGTGTGTCCCTGGACTCTGGGTTTGTGCACACTGAATTGTTAAAGCCCATCAGTGAAACCAGAGATCATCTTTTTTGTTCTCCTCATAGACAAAAACCCAAGCACACAGGGATGGAGTGCTCTGGCTCCCTGGGGACTCCTGTCACGAGCTCTCAGTAGAATCTCATCTGGTTTTATCCCTTGAGTTCTCTGCAGCTAAACTTTATATCATAATAGCTCTATGTGTTCCCTTCCCACCCTGCTTCCTGAGCTGTAGTGAGACTTTCTGACACCTCAGAAGAACTCTCTGTATCTTGCATCCCATCCTTTCCCCGTGTCCCTCTGCCACCACGCTGCCTCTATTTATAGCTCCACACAGGTGTCTCTTTCTCCTGGGTGGCAGCAGCAACCCCTGTGGCTCAGATAAATGTATTCCCTATTCACCTACTTCAGGCACTTGAAGTACGTGCTGTATACTTAGTGTATTGTTAAAATGTGTTTATTAAATACTTCAGATAATCTGATCTGAATTATGAGGTTAATGACGATATATTTAAACAGATACATATTCATATAATTCCCTAGACTTTAAATGAGATTTAGGCATTACTTAAAGCTGCACCTTAAAAGTCTTTTTATCTCTAAAACTTGTATAATCAGGCCTATCTCGGTATTGTACCTAAGTTAGTATAATTTACATTTTTGTCTTCCCATGTCAATATAAACCACAATTATTTAGGTTCCCATTTAGATAATCCCTAAAATGTGATTCACATCTCCTTAACGCACTGCTATTACCATTTAATTAAATTAGTTCTTACAGCAGCCTCAGGTAACAGCACAGTTGTGCCTCAGTTCTGAGCACTCTTCCCTGATTTGATCAGGTTTCTGGAGCCCCAGCCCAGGTTTTCTGCAAAGCTTGTTTGCTGTGCAAGCACCAGCAGTGCTCATTGCTCGTAGTGGGATTCTGCAGAGTAGTGAAGCATTTGGGAAAACTTGGCTGTAGCTGCTGGTGTGGAGCCATGCAGTCAATTCCAGGAGTTTATTTCCTCAAGTTCTATCAAAGTTGGGGGATGAAGAGTCCCTTTGGAATATGTAACTAGGCTCAGGATAGCTCTAAGTGAAGTGAATACTTCTGAAAGTCTCTGTTGGGTTCATGTCTTGCCAATATGGATCACCAGCAATGGCAAAGCTAGAATTGGAACAACAAGGGAAACAGAGAAATTGCCTTTCAAACAAATTTTAAGATTAAATTACAAAAAAATAGGGTTCTTTAAAGCTTTGAGGTTAAGCATCAGATCATTTTGCTAGTCAACTCTGTACTTGTGTGTCATTTGAAATGCAATTATACAACTTCAGAATTTGATATCACTCTTTTTAACATCAGTTTTCACAGCAGGGGTAAAATTGAAAGCAATGAACCACAGCCCCTGAAAATTGGCTTTTCATAGGAACTTCAGACTGCAATTTCTCCTGTTATTGGCTAGTCTGGCCACACAGTCATCCCTAAATAAACTGCACTTCTTTTTAGCCATGTGAGTGATTGTCCTGGTAGTAGTAAAGCTGTGATTTATTTCCTTGAGGAATTTCATTGTATCTGTTCCTTTCTATGAAGTTCTTGAAGGACATTTTTCACATAAACCAGCTTTACTCTGTCAAGCAACAGAGTCACTGGGAACCAAGGCTCCAGAAATCCTGTAGGATCCTCCCACTCAGTATTGCCTGGCAAGCCAATTAGCTTGATATTTTTATCTCTAACCTGATTTGGAACTAATTGTAAATTACTATTTTATCATTGTGTTTTCTGTGATAAATGCCCTACTCAATTATTATTAGATCCGCTCCTAGGACAGCTGAATCTCCTTCTATCTATGCCATACCTTGTGGCTTTGCAATCTAAGGAGGATACAGAAGCAACCCCATCCTGCTTCACTGATTCTTGATTTTGGCCTAGAGCACCAGGGAATGTGTTCACTCTTTGAGACAGGCAGGCTTTTCTAGCACACCCTTCACTGTGGTAAAAGTACCTTTCTGTGAGAAGGTTCTTGTCAGTTGTTTAATACCTGTCAAGTTGCCTTCAAAGCAAAGCCCAGTTCTCTACACTAAATTAAGAAACTTTGAGCTGCTTCACATTTTATTCCAAAACAGTGTTCTCTGCTTTTTCTTTGATTTTTTTTTTAAATCTCAGGGTCTACCATGAGATAACATTCATTATAAACCTTGAAATGCAGTTTTTACCAGAGACTGCATCCACCTTCGAGGCAGTTTTGGAGAAATCTCTCAGTCCTTCCCATTGACTGCACTTGGCTTCACATCACCAAGTGGTGTCTCAGAGCACACAGATGCAATTCCTTCTGGTTAAAACTAAACTAGTTTTAACTGCAGAAACATCCCTGGAATTGGATGCTTAACGGATATCCATTAAGCAGCTGGAGAATGTCAGTTCCTGGTCCACACCAGAGCTTAACCAAAGTGGCACACATTGCAGAGTCTGTGTCCTCAGCACCAAGGCTTTTGCTGTGCAGGTGTTCTCCTGTCTCACTTCTCAGTGCAGGAACACTGAGGTGATGGAGGTGTGACTCTGGAACAGAAAGGAGAGCCGTGGTCTTAGAGGCTCCTGCTCGCCCCAGTTTTGGGGAGTTCATTGCAGGAGCAGGATCAGAGAGGCAAAAAGCTCAGCTCATTACTGTCTGCCCTCTTCCCCATTTCTGTTCCTGCTGTGTGCTCAGGAGCTGAGGCTCTTGGCAGCTGTTCCAGCTGAGCCAAGTGAGAGTCGTGCTCCTCCAGCTTGGCTGAGATCAGTCACTGGATCTGAAGACCCGGAGTACGAGGCATGGACGGAAGAGGCACAAAAGCAGTTTGCAGTCTGACTATGCAGTGTGTGCCCAAGCTGAAGTCTCTCTCTGGTTACAGCTCCCGGGAATCATTAGACTCACACTCCACTGGAAAGACCCCTGCGGAAAGATGGAGTAGATTGGAACCACAGGTACTTCCCAAAGCTGCTGCTTCCCTACAGATCTTGGCTACCTTGCTCTGTATAACTACTGTCAGAAAATGCAAGATTTGTCTACCCAGATTTAATCCTCTGCATCTGAGCTTTTCTCACTCCAGGGCAGTGACAAGCACAAGCAATTGTTTTCCACAGGCAGCTGAGTTCATGGAGTCGTGTATTGAAAAGTCTCACGCAAAAGTGAACTCGGTGCTCCAAATCCATGAGATGAGGCATTTCCCTTTAGCATTTTAATCAAGGCCTTTGCTACAGCAAATGTTTAGCACTGTAAGTAATTGGTAGAGACTGCTGACATGATAAAACTGTTGCAGGTTCAGCCTAATCTGAAAAAAATCCCGAGAACATTAACTGCATGAGCGGACCCAGTGAATCGTCAGAAAAGCAAGGCGTAATCCAAATGTTGTGCACAGCAAGTAGAAATATACCTGGCATGTTTCAGAAGGCCAACACTGAGAAGACACAAAACTGGCTGCTCAAAGTGGAGCATTTTCCATGTTTTCCATGGGACCTGTTCCACAGAGACCCCCTTGGTCTGTTTGTGAATATTCCTTTGGCAACTGGAACCAGTATGGAGGTGGCAAAATACCATGACTGCTTTTAGCATCACAAAGTCATTTTTGTATTGAAAGTGCACAAAGTCATGATCTTATTGGAAAAATTCTGAACATCTGAGTCAGAGCCACTTGGTAATTGACTCAAGGCTTGCATGATTCAAGAGCTGTACGTGGTTAGAAAAGTTGTTAGAAATTAATAGTGTTAGAAGTCTTTTTCTCTAAGCAAAGAGAAACTTGAGGACACTGGGGACTGATGACAGAGAGGAAAGATCGAGTTTGTGGACAGCCAGATAACAAAACAAATATAAGTAATTTCAAGTAGATAGCACTCAATTTGTGTATTTCAAAAACTTCCAGTACCTGTGAATTCCAGTGGTCAGTATTGACCATCTTACTGACACCCTCTTTGCTGAGCCATCATTTCTGGGATTTATTGAGCCATTCCAAATCTCTGGGAAGATTCAACCCGTTGCATTTCTTAATGAACAGCTAAAGCTATGGGTCTCCCTTTGATACCAAGTGTAGATGGTACTGCCCACTGTGACCGAGTGATATCCCAGTGAGATCTGTCATGTCTGTACCATCTTTTGGTTTATTAAGCCTTGAAGGAAGTTTTGAACTACAGAAATAAGAGAAGTAACAGGATCCTAACAACTAAACCATTTTTTTCCTGGCTGTGAAAATGCCAAAGCAGCCATGTTTTGTGGTGATCTTTTCTATCTTTAGGCTGTTTCAGGCAGTATATGATAAGGCTTCTCTCCTTTGACTCGTGCACAAACGGAATTCTTTATGAAAAAGGACCCAAAAATGGTTTTTAATTTTTAGAAATGTCTGTTTCATAACATAATATTTATTGATAGAAAACCTCACATATAGCCTGTAGTGATGCAATTTTAAAATAATACCTGTATGTGTTAGTATATTCATATAAATACATTTTTATTTTCAAGAATTCAAATAAATTTTTGTTAGGATCACCTACTAAATAATTTGTTCTACAGAAAGTGGTAACAGTTATCTTCCTTGAAAAACATGAGTCCAAGAATTTCATCTAAGAATTACCTCAAGTCTGCCCTTCATGCTGAGCTAATAGATGTTTCTCCCAGTGACAGCTAACCTAGAATAAAAGGCTGAAGCAATGAGGAATCTTTTACATCTTCTGGTAAGTTGTGCTGGCTTATTCCCATGATTAACAAACTGCAGCTATTCCAGTCTGAGCAGTTCATCAGCTTTGAGCCTGATAATGCCCTTGCTAGATTTGAAGAGCAATCAGAAAATTCCTTGTGTATGTGCTTCTCGACATGATCATATCAGACCTTCCACTTCTCTTTGACAGAGCTAAAGAGATTGAGCTCTTTTAATCTCTCTATTAGGCAGTTGTTTTTTGTTCCTCAGATCGCAAATTATATTCTTTTGGCTTTCTTTCCTGAACCTTTTCTGTTTTCTTTATGGGGAAAGGTGGTTATCAGAAGCTGGTACAGTATGTTGCAGCATGAGAGGGATGGAAAACTTTGTGGTGGGATTAGGTTCATGCAAATCAGTTAGAGGGAATTGTTTCCTTTTCATCCGAATCCATCTGAGCTCCACGTTGCTCTCGCTGAGGCTTGGAGCAGTGTGAGGTTTGTGGTGCTCAGTTATGGAGCTGGTGAGGCTCTGATTGCTTCATTCGAGTTGTCTGGACTGAGCTGCTGGTGGTAACAGCAGTGAAATCTCCAGAGTGCTGTATTAATCTTTATTGGATCAGTAATGCCCAGCACACACATCAATGGGATTTTGGCAATGACAATTACCATTATGTTTTTCAGTGTTACAACACTTCTGTCCCAAAAGCACTTTAGCTAACACATTTAGATGACATTTAGTGGGAAGCCTCCTATGATTCATATTTGTTGTAAATATATATTTTTTTTTAATATTTCAGCAAATAATCCTAGAGAAATTAGATATCTGTGGATTGTAAAGGTCTAAATTGGTGGGAATAATTTCCTGGAGTTTATCAGATGCCTCACAGCTTTGGAATGCAAAGTTCCCTGTGTAGGATCCATCACTATTTTATAGCTTGCTTGAGTGAATCACATAGCCTTGATTGCCCTCTGAATCAAGTGGCTGCAATTCCCATAAACATGTATTTAGAATAAAACAGAAAAATGAGACTTCTTAGTTTCAGGTAGCTCACCCTGTCTGTCTTTGTAAGCAACCTCACTGTGTACAGATTTCTTGTAGTTCACTCTCATTTTATAGGATCCCTTCTCGTATAGTATTTATAATATTAAGAAAAACTCAAAACTGCTCGTGGCTATGATCAGAAGATGGTTTGTTGGTTTCAGAATTATTTTCTAGTATTGTGCTAAATTTCTCCAGCAGTGTCCATAAGAGGGTATTGTTTGCATCAGTCGTGTTCCGTGTTTGGGAAGAACAAGTCAGCTCCCATACAAGCTCCTTAATGTTCATTCTGGGTGCATGTTTTGGCTCCTGGGCCTAATCTCTGTCTGATTACAGCAGCAAAAAGGCAGGTTATACTGCTTCTTGTATGCTCTTATCATGGTTACATGAGATGTAATTATTCCTCCCTCCAAAAGAAAATGGTGATCAATGTATTTAGTAAAAAAATAGGGAGAAATGCTCTGAATAAAGTATTTCTTTTATTACAGTAGCAATCTAATACAAGGCAGAGTTTTTACTGCAAAACAAGATCTTTTTATTGGACATTGGACTGGTAATGATCTACCAGCAACTGTGTCTTCTGATCATTGCTCAGCAACTTGGTTGTTGCTTGGATCACTCATTCTTCCTTTTAAATGCAAGTATTGAATCTGTCTCGTTTTAAGACTGGAATTTGAAGGTGAAATATATTACAAATTTCTGATTTCAGAACAGGGCACTGAGGTATAAAGGTATTTCAGCATTTGGAGCCATAGAGTGGCCGTTCCCAGTTAGGCTGTGATGAACTCTTTAACTTTTGCCTCCTCCCCATGAATCTTTTCACATGGACACCAAATGGTGTTAATTTGCCACCCAGCACCTGCCACACACCCTACAGAAAACCGAAAAGGAGGGGATTTTATTTTCTACATTGATTTTAAGCTCCGTCTCATTTTCCTTGTAATGTTCTCCCACTTTTTGCTAAAAAAGAAATCAGGTCTGAAATGTCTTCTTATTTTATTGTTCTTTCCTTGATATGGTTCAGATTGATTTCTGGAAGTTCTGACTTTGTCCCTTCACATGTTACAGTTGTAAGTTGTACCTCTCTCTCTCCAATTTATACCTTTTAAAAGCCCTTTGAGGATTTTCATTTGCACTATTAACCTCCTTTGGGGTGGTTACGCCTTTGGAGCCCAGTTTTACTGAAATCTCTTTGTTCAAAAGTCGCATTTTAGAAATAGCAATCTATTTACAAATTAAACATATTCTAAACCTTCATGTTCAATTTCAAAAGTTTTTCAGTCCAATTATTTTCAGTAAACAGTAACCATAGTTACCCAAAAATTCTTCTAAACTCAAGACTGAGCCCAATGTTTGTTCACCATTCTGTTTAATTTTAACTGAATCATCTTACGTGCGTTTGCTCCAAGGTTGTTTGGTCAGTTTTTCTTGCAATGCCCTTGTTGCAACTCAAAATCCCAATGGTATCACAGTGGTATCACTCCATGAGAACTGGCTAAATGTTTTGGAAAGAGATGTGGCAGCTCTCACACTAATGAGAGTGTGAATGCTACCAGCAACAGGAACATTTATTTTCCCTCTCTGTCCTGTGAGTTCATTCCTATCCTGACACAATTTCTAGAAGTAATAAAATAGAAAATCTTTCTCATTAAATCCAGTATTAGAATGCTTTTGAAAATTTTGAGCAAACTCATTTGTTTGCTCATCATTCCCCAAATTATTTCATCTGAGACAAATTCTGTTCTGTCCACGCTGCTCACATTTCTATTGTCTCTTTATTTCATAGCACAAGTAGATCTATATTTCTGCACTTTATTTCAGTAATTTATTTTTATCACTTTTCATTATCATTTTCCTTAGATGTTTTCATCAGGTTCTTTTAAATGATGCATTAGACATGCAGGTTAATTATTAGCTATTCAGACAGCAATCCCACACACAACAGTAAAATACTTCACTTACATGATCTTGCTATATTTTATTTCTTTTTCCTTTTATTAGTTATATTTTTATACTCTTCATGGAAAAGCTGTATTGCATAATTCCAACTATAAAATGTTATATTTGTGTAATAAATTCCAGCCTTTGCCTGTTTATGTGCATTGGCAGTGATTTTAATAACATTATTTCTTCAGTGGCTTTTGCACCCAAAACTATGTCCATTTTTTTTCCTCAAAGCTACCTGAGTTGATCTAATAACAGGTACTTATATTTTTTCATTGTTTGTGGTGGAACAAGCAGTTTGCAAACTACAACAATTACATGAATTCCAAACTAACTCACAAGGAACAGTGAATTTCTTTCAGTGGGTGAAGACCAGATTTTACCAGGTTGCAATGGAATTAGTATTAATGGAAGATTACCTGGATTCTGGAAATCCTGCCCTCAGCTCCTCCAGACAGCAGCTTGAAATCTTAACTCTGTGCTGAGTCTGGAGGGTGGCAGGGAGCAGCTGTCCTGCTTCAGCTCAAGCTGGCATGGCCAAGCACCCTGGGAGCAACCCAGAACTTTGAGCTGAATCAGGGAATGAGAGGTGCACCAGAGGCCAAGAGATTTCATATTAATAGAAAAGGTAAAAGTTGCATCAGAATTCATGCTCTTCTAATTCTAAACAGTAGCACGTTTGTAGCAGTGTATGCTGAGTGTAAACTCTTGGAGACCCTTCTCTGTTACCAGTAGGGAGAAAAAATGAATTATTAAAAATTGTCTGAATTTTATCTTTATAATCTGAGCAGGTTCAATTAGTTGAGAGATCTGTTTGCAGTCTATGTTTGCACTTTCCTTGCTGGGCATGTTATTCCTATATTGGTTTCTAGTTTTAGTACTACTAAATAAATATTTAAGGTTGTTCCCTCTCTGTAGGACAGTTGCAGTGGCCATAGTCAGTCCAAACCCTGGTGGTCTTCCACCTGATGATGGATAATTTATGAACCATATATAAAAAATATATTTCTAACTGAATCCATCCTTTAATCTGTGTCATGTGTCTTAGGAAAAAGTGTATCTGTAAAAAATAGCTTTTGCAGACTCTTCTCCAGACCTTCCCTTCCCTTTGAAGGAATTAATGGATTTAATAACATCTGCGGACATCCATTTTTGTGGCTGAAACTGTACCTGGGTCATAGCTGGTCTCTGAGTGATCATTTTAAACTGCTTTCCTTGATTTTTTTCCCCTGTGTGTGAGATCCTGTGCCCGTCACTGAGTGCTTTGTAATGTGGGAGTACTTCCCTCTTCCCGTGGCCTGCCCTCAGAGGGAATGTTTCTGGGAGAGCTTTGGGGGAGAGCTCTGCACTCCTGCTTCTGGCAGCTACGTTGATTTATGTTGCTATCTGTGTAGTATGTTAACAGAACATAAAGAATTACAATTTGATTGCACAGCTTTACAGGAGACTAAGGACACATTCTTGCCTTTACACAAAGCAATCTTAGATGGCAATTTTTCTCCATGTGGATACCACCCATCTAATTTAGGCTTGTGCTCCTGCTGACTGATTCAATCACCTGATTCAGTCACTTCGAGACATCAGGACATTCCTTCCTGGTTTTCAGGAAGGTGCCTCACAGGGATGAGCTGTTTGTGTCTCTGCAGCAGCCAGACAGCATCTTTACTGCTGGGCTGTACCTGGGGGTGTTCTCTGGGCTGGGGGACCTGACTCCATGTCCTTTTTGCACAGTGAGCATCTCTCACAACTGTACTTATTGTATTGCTAAAGTGTCAGGAACAACGTTAAGGAAAGCTGAATATTCAATGCCATTGAGAAGACGTGTGGGTGGCATTCCTCTGCTTCTTGGTAGAAGACACCACTTGGGTGTATTTAAGAGCTCTTGGCCAGTTGTGCTGTAGTACATTATGGCAGGAGGGTGAATTGGTGTGATTATTGATTACTTCTGTGTGGGGACAGCTGAGGTGTTCGGGCTTTTGTTATTTAGATGAATCAGCTGCTGGTCACTTTGTGCTGATTCACTCCCAAGCTGGATGTGAGTATTTGGATGGATTTACGGTAACTTCATCCTTTTTACTCAGGGACGTGCTGGTCTGCAGAATTGCCACAATTGACTCATTGTTCTGCTGTGTCAGGTAACGAAATATTCTGCTTTCTTTTATTCTGCTCAAGAAGATTTGGTTTCATTACATAGGTCAAAGCTCTTAAAATAAATTCCTGTCAGATTTCCCCCCCAGTTAACCTAAGTGACACGTGAGTGTCTTTGGATGTCGTTGTATTGAGGCATGCATGACACAAAATTTCAAGTCTGCTTTATAGAAGACCGAAGTGGTTTTGACATGCAGGGAACACATAGAATATATCTCTTAAACACAGGAATACAGTAATGCCTTTCACAAGGATATATTTCAAATTAATTTTGGGATATGACGCTTATATGAACACTTAACTGTCAACTGCTTGTCACTCTGGGCACATGAAACTAGGAGTTAGAAACCTGATTTGGCTCTCTGTCAAACTAATGACAATTCAGTTGTCCCCATCTTAAAAAAATTAATTTTTTTTTAAGATTTGTAACATTTATGTACTATAAAACTACAGTATTTGTTTTACTATAAAATTGCACTGTTTGACTGTACATATATACAATACTGAATTTATCTAGCTAAAAGTAATCAAAATAATTCTACAGATAAACACATAGGATGTTTACTTTTCAAATATAAATCTGTGATTAGGATGCACAGTAAAATAGTGGGAAATGTTAAACAGTGTTCGTTGGGTATTGAGCACCTTGCCAGGGCTGTGTATTTCTGTCATCCTTAGCTGAGCTGGAGAGGTGTGCCCACAGCTACACTGTGTGCTCCAGCATTCCCATACGGGAAAAGGGGATGAACCCAGATAGGTCCAGCACGACTTCAAATTATCCATCTCAGTAGTTCTAAATTCCAGTTTTTCCAATTGTTTATGGTAATGCTGGTTTTGTTTGCAAGTAACAACGTATTCCCTGCACAGGGACGGGCCAGAGCCGAGGCTGCTCGCTGTGCCCGGGGCTGGCAGGGCTGGCGCTCCCTGGGAGATGCCGAGCAGCGGGAGCAGGAGGCTCCTCATGCCCTGCCGGCAGCGCTGAGGGAGCTCGGCTGGAAGAGCTCTGCGGCCGGGGGAAGGCTCCGAGCTCCGGCGCCAGCGGGGCCCGGCCGGCAGCGGCTCCAGCACCAGGGACAGCGGGC
>WEIT01037671.1:53075-70719 GCA_013389985.1 Dryoscopus gambensis | reverse complement strand
TGAAGGGAGCTGATCCCACCCTGTGCCAGGGGGAGCTCCCCAGGCCGGGAGCTCATCCCCTTCCCCACACCGAGCATCCCCTGGGAGCCGCTGCCGGAGCCGCGGGCGCGGGAGCTGCGCTGTGCTCGATGCCGCGCTGATTTTTCGTTGTTTTGGTAAATCAGATTTTACAGTCGTCTGGCATCGTGGTTGCTCTAATCTGAGGCATCACCGTTGGCGGCTTTGGTTTGTTATTTTAGCGTGTAAATCCCTGATAAGAGCGGAAATGTTACATCTAATGAAATGGAAGATACGGAATTTCTTTTACTTCGCTTTTGCTCATTTCGATTAATTTTTTTTAAACTGTTGACTTGTATTATAATAATAAAAGCCACTACTGCTGCCTTGATTAGTTACCTAAACGCCTCATTAAATTTATAGTTATCAGTTGTGCATATTGATTTTTAAGTTCCACAGTGATGATTTATTTGTACAAATATTTTTAAAAATATCGACAAATTTGCTACATGATCTGTTAACCGGAACTGTTAAAGTGGGATCTTGGCAATTAACCTCTGAGCAATTAGAAGCCCTAATGCCTCTTTGTTAAAAAGCTGTCTGTTATAATAATAAAATACTTCTTGTTAATTTTTCATCTTGTGCGGCAAATATTTTGCTTAGTACAGCTCACATATCTTCATAGTGAAGAAAGGAAGGAAAGAGAGATGAAGTAAATCACTTTTGTTTAAAAAAATAAAATCAAATGCAGCAGCAGATGAGAACCTGTAATGAACAAGTGGCAGAAAATAACACCTGGAAGTTGCTGCTGCCAATCCTGTTGCTGTGTCTGTTGGTCACTGGGAGTATTTAAAGTTAACAAGCCCTGTTACATCCCAGCCGGATGCTCCGGGAATATGAAGTTATTTTGTTGGGGTTTTTTAATGTAGTTGATGCTGTACTTTTGTTCATACCTCATCTGCTGGTGAAAGGCCACCTCTGTTACCCTAGGACCAAACTTACTGCTGTAATTGTAATAGATGCTTCAGAAAATAATTATCTATCTTTCAAATCTTGTTGTTTTTCTTCTGTTTCTGTAGTTTTTTTCCTTTGCTGTGTTGCAGGGTTTGATATTCTGTACTGTGTTTGGCCCATGTGCTCAAATAAGAAAATACTTGTTTTACTTTGATCCAAAAAAATGGGTCAACTAATTTTTTTTTACGCAGGTGTTTGAAAAGAAAAGCTGGGAAATCTCCATTCAGGTTGTAAACAAGTCTGGAAGAGGCATGTGGAAAGGAGAGCAGTGAATGAAAACAGTGAAGTGTTATTTCAATGAGTGTTCCCTGGGCTGGAGAATATTCCTCTAAGGATGGGGATTTTTCTTTTGCAGACAACGCACCTGTAGGCAGGGCTGAGGTAACGGCTGAGTTGTGCAAGTTTGGGTGATCTCTAGGCAAGCTTTTTTTATTCTTGAGTAGCTTTAATTACTTTTCCTGTAATTGAAATTTGTTGATAATCCTCCAGAGAAGGAAAATAGGTGAAAAATGCTGCTTGTGTCTGGATTTTAGTTACTACAAGTGAGGAGTGGCATATCAGTTTTTCAAAAGTAGATCTGGCATTGCTGGCTGGAGGGGTCATTTTTGTGCATTTTGAAGCGAATAATCTGCAGAAAGTGTAGACCTGAGGGTTTGCTGCTTGGAGGTGCACTGGCAAAAGAAAGAAAAAAAGGGAGGGGGGGAAATAGCAGTGTAAATTATCCTGATTCCACAAGTAATATGTGCAAAAATAATCTTCTTGGCATGAGTCACTGTTCTGAGCTTATGCCTCTGGGCTTTAGTAGTTTGGGTTTGGTTAGAGCAGTCTCTGTCCAAAAAACCACAGTGTGTTTTCTCTGTGCTCCTGTTAAAGTTTTTAAAATGAAGTTTTAAGATTTGCCTTTGGATTAAGGCAATGAACTTTCTGTCCCTGTTGATGTAAGCTGGGTGGGAGAAAAATCAGTTATTTCTGCGACTGGAATAGCATGAAGAGGTTTCTGGTGGAATAGAAAGGAATGTCTGGGCATCCAGGCCCTGGATACACCTGTTCTTGTGTACCAAGGAAAGGGACAGTGCCGTATAAAGCAGTTCATTCTGATGCTGTTGTTTTTGTTGAACGTAAGTTGTGCTCTGCTGCCTTACCTGGGTGCTGGCTCAGAGGTGATAATTCATAGAAACTGTTCCTTCAGGCAGACACCACATTCCCCCTCAACACGTGGCTGTGGAAGGGCTTTGTGTTCTGCACTGGCTTCCAGGGAGTATCAGACAAAGGCGTTTCTCCTGTGCTTGCTGGAGCCCCTCAGCTGATATTATTCCTTTGCAGCCACAGGCTCTTGGCTGCAGGAGAACGTTCAATTCCCTGATGGGAACGTCGGTGCCTTTTGGGCAGTTCTGAAGTTCTCTGTGCCTGTTTATCTGCAATTAAAAGAAGTTTTCCAAGCTTGCAGTTGTAGAACACCGTTGTATTGCCCAGTTCTCACACAAATCATCTCATGCATCTGTAGCAAAGATATTAAAAGATCGCTCAGGATATTTCTAAATAAATTAAACGCTCCCCTAACAACCTTGAAGTTCTTCCTTGATTTTATTTCTCAGCTGCTATAGCAACTACCTGGTAGCTGTTGTGAGTAATTCTCCTCTATTTAGAAATACTTATATTCAGTGCCTCTAATCCTAACTCTGCTTTTAAAACTTGAGACTTGCTGATGCAAAGCAGACAGTTCTTCCACAGGTGCTTAGGATGGCCAGTTATGAACACAATTACTAAGAATTCTGAACTGATTATTGAAGATAACTCTCTCTCTAGCCCTCTAGTGTTTTAGTATTTTTAAAGCAGTCTCTGTCTCTAAGAAAATATTTATTAAAGTGATTTAATTAGTGACTTTAGTCTTGAAAAGCAAGTATTAAATATTAATGTATTAAAAGGAAAAGTTACATAGAACTCTTTAGTAAATAACATTTGGCAGCTGTGTGAGAGCTGATTATTTTATCAGGCTGTCAGTTTTTGCTGTTTTATTTTCATGCAAGGAGCACATTTAGGTGGCTCTCAGGAAAGTTCTTTGTTGTGTTGTTGGGTTTTTTTTAATGTAGTTGATGCTGTACTTTGCATGGCTGACCATATTAAACATGTATGTATTAAGTCACAGAGGAGAAGGAGAACCTGCCTACATCAACAGCATCTGTTCTTAGTTTATTCAAAGAATTAGTGTTAAAATCTGTTGTTTTATTAGAAAAGCTTTTTTAATCTTTATTTTCACTGCTTAGTTGGTAACAATGAAAAATCCATAAGCACAAATACATACAACTAAACTTTCCCTTGTTCTTGCTAAGAAGGGATGGAACATCACAATGTCCTAGTTACAGTTTTGTACTGCAGCTTTTTGATCAGTATCTTGATTTTCTTTTTTTTTGCCCCTGTCACTAAACCTTGGCTTGCACACTTCCAGTTCATATTTATGCTTGGAAAAACAGGACTGCAGACCTTAGAAAAGTCTTCCTTCCCTCCCCAAGGCTCTTGGCATAAGACCCTGCCATACCTGCTCTCACAGGAGGCAGCTGCTGAAGGGGGCCGTGAGTGGCACTGGGGTTTCACTGGGTCACTGGAGTGGTTTGTTACAAGTTTAAAAATGAAAAGTTTCAGAGAGGCAGAGAAAAGTCCCTCTCCCAAATTAGGAAAATCTCTACTGTTAATCTGGGGGGCAGTATCAGTCCTTGCATCAGGTGCAGTCTTAGGGACATAGGTTGTATTTCATTTTCTCTCCTGTGCCCCAGTGCCAGGAGATGTAATTGTCTGGCAGCAAGAGGGAGGTGACTAAGGATATTTTTCAGTGATCTATCTTGGAACCAAAGCTACGTGGAGGGATGCACTTTGAAACCTTCTGTGCTTCACTGCTTTGGGAAGTGCTGCTGGTACCTGGGGACTTGGTCATTAGTCAGGAAAACAGGATGATCCAGGGATTGGAGTCATTTCCATTCAGTATTTGCTCCTAAGGGCCTTTTTTTTCACCTGTAGGCCTTAAGAATGAGCAAAGGAATTTGTCAGTCAGGGATCATAAAGGAAATATATAAGTGTTATTTAACTGGATAGGAAATGAATCACACCTTGAAATGTCTCTGGAAAAGAGCAGCTCCCGAGATGCATCCGATGGGATACCATCAGTACAGAGAGGAAAGTTTACTAAAGTGTCATTGAATGTGGTGGGCAACTTCAGTTCCAGGCAAGGGTAAATCTGCAATTCTGCTGGTGCTGATAGAACTTGGAGGTTAAATGTACTGTTTTGTGGCAAGAGATTAATAGATTTTGGCTCGTCTGTCCTAGAAAAGACTAAGCCGAAGACATTGTTGTTAGATCAGCTCTTGTGAAGAGCTGGTTTGCAGAGCTGGATGAGAATTAACCTGTAAGATATCGCTACTTTAAGATTATCTAAATACCAGTTGTCCACAAATGCATCTGCAGTAGAAATTAGCCAAAACTTTCTAAATACAGGAAGAATGAAGTTAAGAAGCAAATTGCTCACAAAGGCAAGGAGTGAGATGTGTATGTTTAGCAGTTCATTGCATGGTTTGTATGGGAATGTGGCTGTGATGCTGGAGTAAGAAGTGGTAGCAGTGCAATATGGGGTTTCACTTTGGATGATTTGATGGGTTTTAGAGCAATTTTCTCCATCTATTTGTTGTTGTGCTGTATTAGGTATTCAGTTAAGACCTGCAGAATCAGCCACTGGCCAATCAGGTGGGGGCAAAAGCATTTCCTCCCCAACCTTATCCCCAGTGCAGAAGGGATTTTATTTTTAGAATGATTTTCTAAGGGTGGAAATATTTTAGAGTTCAGGCTTTCTGTCCTCACCTAACAGTAACAAGAGACATTTTATGATGCGAGTTGGCAGTCTTGGACAACTTTTCCTACATGTTTAATGGAAATAGGGCTAGGCGGGGAAAATGAACTTAAAACTGGAATTTCTGTGAACAGTAGTGCAAATAAAAAGCTTCTGACCTGCTGAAAAAAAAAGGTTAATCAAGTTCTATCAGGTGTTTCTTATTTGTGTGCCTTGGGCTGAAATTCATTATCAAGCTTGTAGGACAGGAAGGGAGATTGTTCAGAATGAAATTAGTGAGGAAATTTAAAGTAATTTCTCTTTTGAACCATTTCAGGGATAGGAAGTTGATGTGTGAGTATGGGGTGACGGTGCAGGTTGTGGTTTGCAGTTTTATGTGGGAAGAGAGGAAGGGTGACTTTTCATTAATCCTCTGAAAGCAGCTTTGTTAGAGTACAGTCAGGGGCATAGCTCAGCTGGACTTGAGTCTCACTACCCTTGCAAAGCCTTTTTTTGCAGCAATTCTGCCCTTAACAAGTCAGACTCCAATGCAGACATCAGCGAAACGTGTAAGAACTATTACTGGAACTTGTAATTATAAAGTTCTCTACCATGTATTTGCTGGCATTTCAAAACCCACAAAAGGGGGGTAATTGGGAGTGAGGAAATTTTCTGTGTTCAGATGCACAGTGACATGTAGACAGACAGGCTTTTCTGATTAACACATTAAACAGTTTTTTGGAAATGGTTCTAATACAGAAGAGCTGTAACTGCCCGATGGGTCCAACAACTGGTGTTATTGCTGGCCGTATGTATTCCATAGATTTGTTCTCTTGAGAAATGGGGGCACTTTTCAGATGTGGGTGTGAAAACACTCACCAAAGAATGGGAAGTCTGTGGAAAATTATTTAGCTCTTGAAGAGCCTGATGCAACTTCTTCCTCCCGCTCCAGAGAATTTTTTTTTTTAATTTGTGTGGTTGTTAAGTTTGTTGTGTTTTTCTCTCAGCTGTGCTATGCACTGAGGAAGAGGCCAAAGGAAGCATACAGTGGGATCTTGGTCCAAACCCAGTTGTGATTGACAGTGGTCTTTCCACTGATTGTTTTTAAGTTATGAATCAACCTTAATATCACTACATTTCTCACTTTGTTCTGTTTCAAAATCTGTCTGCTCGCTGAACCTCAAGGCAAACACGAAATATCTCACTCAAGTGTTAAAATCAAACCCCTGTTCAAGTTTTTCCATGTCAAAATGCACTTTATGATGTCTTCTGAGATACTTGAAAGCATCTCTAAAGTTTTTTTTGGCGGTTAATTCCTTGCTCTTAGACATGTTTTAGTGTTTGTTCAAACAATACGTCCTCAGTCCAAACTTAGGGAATATGTCAGGAAGGCAGGGAACTGAGGCTTTGAACAGATTGAGTGCTTTCCAGTACAGTTGTGAGGTGATTACTTATTCTGAGGATAAGTCTTCCCTCCATCCCTCTTCAGCTTTTAACTACTTTTTCTTTTCTTGAGTCTTTCTGGATATTAAGCCTTAAGAAATGCTTATGAAAAGTGGTGCCAGCTAACTCTTGGTGATTAAAAGCAGGTCTTTGTGCTTTCAGAGGTAAGCTGCTGTTCTCTGAAACATCCAGACAAACCTTTATTTTTATTTCAGTGCAAGGAAGCTTAGGCTAAATGCTTTTAGTGTTGGCAGTAGGCAGTTGATGGAGTGGTGAATTATTTTATTTTCTTTCTGTTGAATGTAAGTCCCTGAGCTACCCAAGGTGCTGGAGTGTAGCACAGAGTGCTTTGGCAGGTGCTTTACTGTTCTGGAAACCTCTTGTGGCTGTGTTTCTGAGCAGCAGGGCCTCTCTTCCCTCTCAAAGTGTTTATGAACAAGTTGTTTATGTGTAGCTGCACTTCTAGTCTTCTGAACCTGATAAAGGAAGCCTTGTATCTGTGTCAGAGAAACCCAGAACTGTTCAATAGAAGGCAGTTGCAAGCAATATATGATTTTTGAGAGGCCCATTCCGGTGTCAGTGCACATGGTCCTTTGCCTTGCTGGGGTGGGTGCTGGGTGGGCTGCCCAAACAAGTGGTGAAGGGAGCAGAGAGCCTTTCATTGGAGAGTATCTCAGACAGTGCTGGATATTCCCTGCATGGAGCAATGTCTGTTTCCAGTAACTGAGTCTGGACGGGGGGGATAGGAGGAGGAGTTTGTTTCACCCATCTCTTCCTTTGGGGAGGAAAATGCCTGGGGAAGTGTCTACAGAAAGCTGCCCGCTTTGCCTAGGCACTGTATGTGTATGTGTGGCTGTGTTACATGGACAGAGCGTGTAGGGTCAGGTGAGAAAGTGTCAGCCAGAGCGGGACAAATAATCCAAAAATATATGAATTACCAGAAAAAATGGTTACTGAAAACTGTGGTTTGAACTTTGGTCTATCTTTGTGTTTTGTTTGTCTCTAAATGCTCATGATCCAAATGATTGGTGACTTGAATTTTGATAAACCAAAGAGACAACAGTGTAGTTCTGCTGGACCTGTTAGAGCAGGATCAATATTTTTGTGAAATAATCTTGCCCTGACATCTGCTATTGCTGTACAAATGGAGCTGGACACTGTCTGTGGGCCTGGCCTGGTGCGATGAGAGATGAGGGGAATCCTCTCCATGCCAGTGCCTCTGTTTAAAGGTGATACTGCGAGGGCATTCCTCCAGGGGGGACTTGTTAGAGCGGGAAGAGCTGTGCTGGGGCCTGGAACGGCCCTGTGGCTGCTGTGCTTGGCCCTGCTGTGTGTGCAGAGCATCCGCTGGGAACAGCCCGTGCCCGCTGGGGGAGCTCCCTGACACTGCACGGTGATCTGCAGCCATCCTGCCATCCTGCCATCCTTCCATCCTGCCATCCTTCCATCCTGCCATCCTGCCATCCTGCCATCCTTCCATCCTGCCATCCTTCCGCTCGCTGCTCCGGCTCAGCCCTTCCCAGTGCACCGATCCGAGCGGAGTTAGGACCGAAGTCCCTCTGCTGACGGGGGTTTCTTCGTTTTTCTTTTTTTAAAAATTTTTAACTGGTAAGTGTTTCGTGATCTCCATGGTCCAAGGGGTTTATGCCAAGGAAGATTGCGTTTCAAGCACTGGTCTTGCAGAAACAGCTTCTCTTTTGACTCTGGGGCAGAAAATAGGCTTCTCCATTTTTCTTCATCACAGCAAGGCCCCAAACTGCAGCTGCTGATCTTGTTGGGTTGGTTTGGTTTTGGTTTTTTCTCCCGCACTTCTGGAGTGACTATGTTTCTGGCACAAGACCATATTCTCCTTTCAACAGGGGGGAAAAAAGTTTAATAAATAAAAATAAATAATAATGAAATAAATAGAAATAATAATAATGAAATAAACCTGTGTGGAGGATGCAAAAAGAGAAAAGGGGGATTTCCTCAATGTCTCAGATGATGTTGATAGCAGTAAATAATGCACATTTGCTTCAGTCAAAATTGGAAGAGTTAAAAATCATGAAAAGAAAGCCTCTTCGATTTTGTCAGTCAAATACTTTTTTCTTTTTTGTATTTTAGTAGCAAACCAAAAAAGTCAAAGTTCTTATGTGTGGATTGATAGGTTTCATAGCTGTCTTCAGCACAAAAAGTTCTTGTGTGGCAGCCAGTATAGGCTAAAATAGAGTTTTCAGCTAAAATGCAGGAACTGTATGCTGATAAATAGACTTTTATAAATCTACCCTGTTCTTCCCTTCCTGCTGCTCATTGGAAATGTTCAAACTGACCATAAATGCCAAGGTAGCTTTAATGTGTTAAGAACTTATTTAACAGGTAGGCGGGAGGTCTGAAAGTCTCACGCTGTAGTCTGTGTGAAATGGGACAGGATGGAAGGTACTGTGGGATGATCCCTGGGGTTCTGCATGCATGAACATGAGCCAGTGGTGTTCTCCTGCAGGCAGCCACGGCCCAGGGATGTGTTCCTGGGCACCAGGGTGGTGATGGAAATGATCTTTTCTTCCTTTAGTCGCTCCGGGGCTGCATCTTGCAGTACAAGGGGTGAGGTGAGGAGGTGGGAACACACGGGGAGAGAGGAGGATCTGTGAGATCCAGGACGGTACAGCCTGGGAAGAGGAGGATGGGAAAGGGTTGGCTCATGGATAGCTGCTTTCTAGGGAGTTACAGAGAAGACAGAGCCAGGTGCTTCTCAGAGTTGCAGGGTGAAAAGAGAAACTACGGTGGCAAATTCCAGTCAGGGACAGTGATTCCCACAGTGCGTGTGGGAAAGGCCTGGAGCAGGGTGCCTGGAGAGATGGTGCAATCTCCACCCTCCCGGAGAGTCAAAACTTGACTGGTTTCTTACTTTGCTTCATGGTGTTGAACAGTAAAGTGTTCAACAGGCTCATGTTTGCAGCCTGTGGAATGCAGCAGTGCAGAACAGCTCCTCAGGTCTCTGGGCAGTGTGGTCAGTGTTCTCCTCTTGGCAGTTGGAAGGAGGGTATTGGAAAGAGGGAAAAGGGTTCAGAAACTGAAACAGCCTTTGCGTCTCTTTAAAAGAGAGAAAAAACCTGCTGCATTCACTTCCTGCGTAGAGGGAA
Source organism: Dryoscopus gambensis (assembly GCA_013389985.1). NCBI lineage: Eukaryota > Metazoa > Chordata > Aves > Passeriformes > Malaconotidae > Dryoscopus > Dryoscopus gambensis. Next base: position 61,332 of record WEIT01037671.1, on the reverse strand, counting down.
TGATGCATGGGTGAGGGACTTGAATGAACTGATGGAATAGATTTACAAGAAGAGGATGAAGTAACAGGACAGATCCTTGCAAAGCTGGAAGCTCAAGGCCAGTTCCTTAACACAGCTGAGGCAGTGGACAACACCGTGGGCTTTTGGTCCGTTTCTTCTCTCCCACCTCCTGCCACCAGGATGTGCAAAACTATTTTAAACAGCTCGTGATTTTTGAGCCCAATCTCTATTTTTATCTTGGAGGGCAGGGGAAGGATGCTCGCAATCCTTTGCTCTGCTACTGAATGATCACCTTTCTTCTCAGGCATCTGTTTCTTTTTTTGCAGGAATATTTTCCTGGTGCTGGTATGACTCAGTAGAAAGAGGCGGTGTTGCTAGGCAGCGGGTGAGCACTTTGCAGATGCCATGTGATGGCAGTAAGCTGCCTTGGAATAATCCATTGGTGGCAGTATTCCTGGCTGAGGTTCTGTACTGCACAAAGAAAGAAGCATCTCTGACAGAAGCAGATGCTGCCTAGCAACTGCCACTGCTCCCCGAGCAGCCTGAAATACCTTCACTTAATTGTACTGTAATTTTGGCAATACACAGAACCCAAAGTGTAATGCCTTGCTTTCAGTTCTGAAGTATATTTTTCTTCATCAAGATTTGGGATAAAAGTTCATAAAGACCATTAATAAGGTCAAAAAAATTTTAGCCCTCTTCTAAATCATGTCTTTTGTTTAATCCCTGCTCTTCGATTGTAATGTTTGGATGGCTTTTAATCAGCTTTTGATAATCTTTTTTGTGTGTGTGTGTGTGTGTATTACATTAGTGCCTGGCAATTCCAATCGGATTAGAGCCCTGTTCTATGTCGTGTGTACCAGTACACTCTGCAAGAAACACCCCTTCTGCAAAAACTTGGTGTTTTATTTGGGTTTTTAAGGTGTAATTGGATATATCCTCTCTGCCATACCTAAATTATTCATGTTGTCATCTTGCTTGAACAGCGGAATGTTTTGGAAGTGCTGAACCTGGGGTCTGTTCCCTGTATTCTTTGTGAACATACTTGCTGAATGAGGCCTGGACTTGCAAATAAATCTGCAAGTCTCAGATTCATTTCTGGCAAATAATTGAAACCCTCACCCACAATTAAGCATTTAAATACTTGGAAGGTGTATTGTGAAGGTGAAAACATTATTGTAGGTATTTGTAGGATAAAATGGAAATGTTTTTATTTTCATTTCCTCATGGTTCTGCTCCCTTGTCAGATATTATCAGACTCTAACTGTGCAATCTGTGAAGCTGCCAGGTTTAATCAAGCAGTTCCACAAAAGAAAAAATTATTCATATTGGCCTTTAATTTTGTTATACAAATATGAAGGGGTTTCTTTCCAATCATAAACTACATCTTATTCTTTTAAATTATTAAACCCACAATTTTCTGTTTTCAAGAACTGCTCCCTTTTGTTGGGAAAAGGTTTGTGGTTCTGTGAGAGACTCAGACTGGAAGGTACAGGGAGGTTTGGGAAGTATTAATTCAGTGCTGCCCGTAGGCGTGATTGTGCAACACAGTTGCCTCACAAAAAGGTAAAGCTGAATCTCGCCTTTCTCTTGTCCTCTGTGGGATAATTTGTATCAGCGCTGGTTTTCCTGCCCAGTCATCCTGTCCTGGCCTGGAGGCTGTTCCCTCTGCCATCCCTATCTGCCCTTCTTGGAAAATATATTATTTTCCGAGCAAAGGGAATTTAGAAAATTCTCAAACCACAAATACTGTGGAGTGAAAGAATAAAAATTGTTTGTTTGCTCGTTTAATACAATTCCTGGAAGTGTTGGTGACCCAGGAGCCGAACAAGTGGACCCCCTTTTCTGAGTGGTGCAAGAGTCACATGTGGAGCTCTGGGCTGATGGGGCTGCTAAAAATTGATGTGGTTCCAAAACATTTGGGTGACTCCATAGAAGAAAATGTATAGAAAATGCTACTAAATATATAGATAAAATAAATACAAATTTAAATTTTCTTTTAGTAAGACCCAGTCCACAGATGTCTCGAGTTGGGAGAAGCCACATCGTTGCCCTGTTCTAATGCCCTTCCTTTCCCTCCTTGTTTTGGCCTCTGTTAGGGAAAAGGTATTGGATTTAGAGCCATCTTTGGTCTCACCTGGTGACTCTTGGATTACATAGAACCTTTATTATCATCTATTACAGGGAAGAAAATAAACTTCATCTTATTCAGCTCCTAAAACTAACATATATTGTGTCATAGTAGACACTTTTAATAGCTGGATTAATATGAAAAGTTATTTTAGGGAAAGATACATGCTCATCATCATATTATTTTATCGGTTTGGAGTAATTACATTATTTTCTTAAATATGAGTGAGATCATTTAATATTGATCTAGTATTTAATTCAATCTTTAATACTAAACAGTCTTAAGCTCAGGGATTGACTTGTGTTCTATGTTAACTGGTGACAATGAGTAGTAGTCGAATACAAAGTGCTGTATAAGGACTGTGAAATTTCAGAGTTTGTGTTTACCCTAAGTAAACACATACTCCAAATTCTTAGCTGGTGTGATAGAGGCGTGAGTTTAAAACATGGTTATGTGTTATAAAGCATAAATTACACCGTCAGAGAACTTGAGAACTTTGACGTTTGTAGCACAGAACACAATTCAGTGTCTGCTCGGTGTGACTGTACCTTGTCAAGGTATTTTGGGTATGGAGCAACACGACTGCAGCTGTGCCTCTCCTGTGTGTTCTCCCTGCCATTCCTCCTGAAATGGGTTTAGTTGAAGATATATTGAAGGATAGTCAGTGCGTAACCTGAATAACTGCAAGCTGAGTGTAGTACAGAGCTTTTATAAAAATTAAATTACATACTTTAACCTGAAACACTTGTTCTGCACGTGTCATCTAAAAATATTGCAAGCTACCAGAATTTTAATAAGACAGATAATAACATTAACAATGAGTTGAGAACTGGGAAAAAAACGGTCACAAAGTCCAAGAAGATCCATCTTTTGTAAATGGAGATATGTTGAAAATTCACAAAATTACAAATTTCCCCCCCAAATTAACCCATAGAGTCCATTAAATCATGACCTCACCTACATCTTATGATAAAGAAAAATCAAAATGTGGTTTAGCATATTGGATCTGTTCCAGGAGCAATGATTTTTATTGTGGATGTGAAAACCTGAGAAATAAATAATAATTTTTAAAAGCCCCATTAAATGATTAAGAGACATGTAGTTTAGATTTGGAGAAAGAAGAAGAAACATGTAAACATGGAAAGCTCCTGAACTGATTTTGTTTCTCAGCCCTCATTTAAATAAATTATTCTGATTTTCATTGGTATGTCTTGGACAGTGGGGAGGGAAAGGGCTCTGTTCCTTTATGAAAATAAACAAATTACTCATGAGCTGAACTGATATCATGTAGTGTAAATAGAACATTATGCAAGATCAAAATATTTTTGTAGGCTTCACTGAAATGTGTAGAAATAGGTTAAAAAAATGAGAAAGTTCATGAGAAGGCATATACCCCTGTCAGTTCATTGGATAACTTTGCGTAAATGCTAAGAAAAGAAATGATGTTTTAAGGGAATGAGCAGCTGGATGTACTGGGCTGGGTAGTTCTCTGGCGTTTCCCTGTTGTTGTCCTGGGTGTTCCCACTGTTCATGTGACAAATGTGACACATTTCTATTATTGTGCTTATCAGGGCATTGACATCCATTTGAGAAGAAAATAATCTGTGGCAGCATTGCAGCCCACGTTGAGACTGGGTGGGGAAGCTGGGACGCAGGAAACTGAACGGGAAAGAATTATAAGAGGAAGATACATTTAAAATTATATCACAGCAAAAATGGAACCACCTCTGTGGTTGGCAGCAGAAAGTAACAATGGCACAGGTGAAATCTGATTCAGCATTTCTCTGTGGGCTGTGTTCTCCTTTTTGCCCTGCTGGCGTTCAGGTGAGCTCCCAAACCAGCACGGGGCAGCAGAAGCTCGGGCGGTGACTCGCTGCTGACGGCTGAGGGAGTTCCCGGNGAGCTTTCCCCAGGCTCCAGAGCGTCCTGGGACAGGGCCTGCAGAGCCGAGGGTGGGACACATCCGTTCATTTGTCCTGTTGGCTTTGGAGCTTGAGTGATTATTTAATTTCTGTCATCCACAGCATCTCGAGAGGAGTTTCACAGTTTATGCACTGTGTGGAAAAGTACTTTAATAAAGTCCTGAACTTTGCTGCTTCATTTGACACTGCTCTGCTTTTTGGACTGGAAGGGGTGAATAGCAATAGTTCCCTGTGCATCCTCTGTCAGTTATCCCCTCTCCACCCTTTCAGCCTTCCTGGTACAGGAGTCCCATCTTGGTTAACAATCAATCATATAAAAGCCCTTATTTAGTCCTTGCTATGTCCTCTCTCACTTCTTTCTACCTTTTCTTATGCCGTTCAATCCTTTTTGGCAAAGGATTAACTTTTGACAAAGGGGAAAACTGGCACATGGGGTTCATTGGGAATTTTATGTAGCACTGTGGGTAATGGTGCCTTCCGTTTTTCCCCAAGGCAATATTGTGTGTGATGTGGGGTGATCCCTGGCAGTGGCTGAGCACTGAGTTTATGGTAAGAACTCTGACATTCCAGGGTTCCACTCAGTGTGGCACTAGCAAGGGAGGAGATGATGATTTTGTATGTGAGGTGAGGATTATTCATCCCTCATGGAACACCGTGCAGGTGAACTAAACACTGCTCATCTGCCAGCTCTGCTTGTGGAGCTTGGGTCCATCTGTAACTCTTTATTACTCTGAACAGCCTGAGTGGCCTCATAAACTTTGTGGCTTCTCTAAATGATGAGCTTTTTTTGATCATTTAGGAATACTTGAAACAGAAAAGACTCCAACAGAGATCCCTTCAGAGCTTGCTGGTCAATCTGTCCTCACTAAGGGAAATGGCTCTGTTATTTCACATCACTTTGCTGATTACTTATCTGTGTGAACACCTTCCCACTTTATCACAGCCAGGTGCAGTTTCTTCAAGAGCTATTGACAGGGGCTGTTTGAGAACATAGTTTGTAAAAACTCTTGAATTTTATCAACTGGATCTTCTTTGTTCACATAGCAAGGAGCTGCTTTAGGTGGAACACAGGAGGAATCAAAGCTGTGTAAAGATGCATTGGCTTAACACATCCTCTTTGTCTTTTGATGCAGTTTCTCTTACTGCTGGTAACTTGCAATACAGCTGCTTATGTTCTGCTGTGTCAGGTCATATCCATGGGCAAGGAAAAATCTGTCCTCCCCTGGATCTTTGGCTTTTGAAACTGTTATTCCAATGCCATCTGTTCTTCTGTGTTTCACCCCACAGTTCCTTCATATTTTCTGCTACAGCATGAGAGTCACTGCCTGCGTGAGCTGGTTTGTGCCTTTCTTATTGGTAAATTTCAGAGGTGAAGAGGGAAGGATTTCTTTCACTGTGGTCCAGTTTAAGTACCACAGATAAGGGACTTCTGTCTTGGAGATAATTCCTGAATCACGTGGCACGAGGTGCTTTTTCAAAGCTCTCCTCTTTGGCAGAATGTTGGCTTTAACTGCTGCCTGAAATGACTTTGTGAGGGGGACTACAGCCTCCTTATAGACCTGAATGATGGCAAGGGGCTTCATAGCTGAAAATGGATGTTAAATATTTCAGTGGTGTGTCCTGGAGTCCAGGAGGGATTGGGCAGATCTGTTAACTGGTGGGTAAAAGCTTTGCTTTATGCCTGTTTTGATGACGTGTTACTTGTGACCGAGGACATGAATCTTGTAAGAAATGATGGAGACTTAGGGACTGGACAGTTTGTAGGTGATCATGTAGGGTAAAAAAATTCTCTGTGGAAAGGACAGAAATCAGTTGTCAGAGTCCTCTCTGTAAATTATTTTCTTCAGAACAGTTGAATTACTCTGTATTTTTCATTTCTATTTGTGATCATATTTTTAAAATAATACTGCTGAGAAGCACTGTGTATCTAAAAGGGACTTTATAAATAAGGTTGTCTTGCATAATGCATTTTTAGCTTAATGAATGAGTAATATCCATAACTTTTTGGAAGTAACCTTTGGAATAATAAATCAGACTATAAAGTAGCCTTAAATTTCTGTGATTCTGTCATAATCAGGAGGTTTTTTTACCAGTCTTTTTTATTTCAGAAATGTTAAATTTTGTTCCTGTTACACAGGTTAGCAAGACAGTTTGGTCTATTGGGTCAATTTCCTTGGATTCTTTAATTTTTCCTGACTTCAATTTAGTGTGGCTGGGAAATCATTTACTCTTGAGATTTGGCTTCCACTATTTTGATAAAATCTATATTGTTGTTCACCAATCCTATGGATTGATTATAAAAATTGTCAAACAGAAGAGACTCACATAATTTATTGATGATTACAAAAGGAATCAGATTCCATACTGTTGGATTGAAAATGAAGGGGGAGTTACTTTTGTATGAGAAGTAATTTTCTAATCGAGTGTGATCATCAAGATTGTATCTAGAGCTGTTGGGATCAGATCATTTCTGTTTTGTGATTTCTGCTTATTTATTCTTTTTTTTGAGTGAAGTAGACCTAATAAAAGAGCTTTGTCTCTCTTATTAATAGAGTGCTCTGAATTCTAAAGAGCTGATTACATATTGTAGAGTCCTTGTATCAGATGTTCTTTGTGTGACCAGTAGAATCCTTTTAAAAATGGACAGTTTCCATCTGTAAACTAGCAGATCTATTAGAATTACTTCCTATAAGACTAAATATATTGAAGTCACCATTCCTGACCATATTTTAAACAATTATTCTATCAGCAATTGAAAAAAAATCCAGTATTGTCTTTTCCTGGTACCTTTCCTTTAGCTTTTATTGCAAACTCACCTGTATGATTACATAATAAGATATAATACATAATAAGATGGCCAAAGAGCTTGTAATTTCCTTCCTAGCTGCATCCTTGATTCAGTAGTTTTAATATAGTAAATAATTGTCATGGGAAGTCAGCTGCTGGTTGCTAATTCAGCGCCTCTAACGCAGTGTTAGAATGCAGTAAGACTTGTCAGAGTAGCTGTTTCTTGTGGGCTTGGCTGAGTAAGACCAGTTGAGTTGTTTTTTCTCTCCATTATTTCTTTTCTATTGTCTACAACCACTAGCACCCGCATGTCCCACGACTGGTGTCTCTGTCATGATATCCATGGCACGTTCAGAAAAGACGAAAATGGTCTAGAAACTGGCTTTTAATATTACCGTGCCTATATAAATTCTTAAAATTAATAATGTATCTAAAATTGCTCCCATAAATGAATATCTTATTAGTGTATTATCACTTCTCCAGTTTGTTTTCTGGTGTTTTCAAAGGTAGCTTTTTATCCAGTGTTTGAAATTCCCCTTTTTCAAGACATACATGAATTTTTTAGTGGTTTTGTTGGTTTGAATTAAAAAATCACGTTTTAATACGGGATTTTGCAGTCCTCTGCAAATCAACTTCTATTTTCTTGTTCTGGTAAAATTGCCAATTAGAAAAAAGAAAACGTTTTCTGTATTTAAAGGATCTAGCTATCTGTAATAGTGAAGGGGCAAAAACAAAAAGGAAAGCCTTTGGAGGTTTGATTATGTCCTGCCAGTTCATCATTTCAGTTGTCAGTGTTCCTGCACTTCGGGAGAGGCTTTAAGTAGTTTTTCTTTGGTTGAAATCCATATTTATGATTTCTTCATGGGTGAAAAATGAATCCAGAATGCTGATGAGCTTAGTTTTTTGTCAGACTATGCTGTCTGCATTATTCCAGTCTGGAGCCAGTTGTTGTATTTCTCCTGCCTGTGATGTAAACAAGAATTTAAAGCCTCATTTAACTGACGGTGACTTCTGCTGGGCCATAAGAGCTGAGAGAGCAGTTTAGGTTTGTTGATGAAATTCTGAGTTCTTAACTCTTGTGATTAAACCCTGCATTGAGTCTCACAGGGGAAATGCAAATGTTTGATGCCATTTGGTTCCCTTTGGATTTTTTTTCAGTCTTTCTTGTATTGCCTTCATCTGTGTGGGTGTTTGCCTGGTGTGTGTAGTTTGTTCTTTCTTGCCCTTGCCCATTATGAAGTCTGTGTATAGGATCGAAATGCAGTTTTGTTTTGGTGGAAGTTTTGTCTATGCTTTTCTCATTGCTTCTTAGAAATTCAAGGTTCAAAGACCTTCCTCGTGGTACATGGTGCAGGTGGGAGTCTTGGGTTCCGTGGTGTTCTTTCCCTGGGCTTCAGCCTGTCTGCTTAATGTGCAG